>LNAC01000495.1:617250-656343 GCA_002007465.1 Ailurus styani | reverse complement strand
GTCTCTCTGCCTGCCTCTCTGCCTACTTGTAATCTCTCTCTCTCTGTGTCAAATAAATAAATAAAATCTTTAAAAAAAAAAAGAAGCAAACTCCCTGCTGAGCAGGGAGCCTGATGTAGGGTTCGATTCCAGAACCCCAAGATCATGACCTGAGCCAAAGTCAGACACTTAACTGACCTAACCACCCAGTTGCCCAGAAAAATTCTTTAAGTATAAATTTAATTCTTCAAATATGCATTTCAGTAGGTCATCATGGCCCCTTCTATACTATACTTGTTAAGGGCAGTGAATAAACACTTGCACAGTTAATGATGGACAAACCCAACTCAGAAACAGATAACACAGCCTGGCTTCTAAATCAAGAAATATTGCTGAGGGTGCCTGGGTGGCTCAGTGGGTTAAAGCCTCTGCTTTCAGCTCAGGTCATGATCTCAGCGTCCTGGGATCGAGGCCCGCATCGGGCTCTCTGCTCAGCAGGGAGCCTGCTTCCTCCTCTCCCTGTCTCTCTGCCTGCCTCTCTGCCTATTTGTAATCTCTCTCTCTGTGTCAAATGAATAAATAAAATCTTTAAAAAAAAATATTGCTGAGAAGTGACTTGTCCATAAGATGCCACAGCTCTTGTCCTTCTGCTGTTACATACACCATGACTATTTCACAGGAGTACTGGAGACACCTAAATAAATGAGAGAAAGTTCTTTGAAAAGTGTGAAAGTCACATGCAGACTTTGTCTATTACTGTAAAGTCCTTAAAAATTGGCATTACATTTAAAATTTCTCTGTGAAGTTGCATCATTCATTAACTATGATAGCTCTATTTGAAGGGGGGAATTTTACCAACAATTGAGTCAATGAACTAAAATATGAAATAAAATTTTACATCCCACAAAGCCAAATTTCATTAGATCTTATGAAGAATTGTTTGCTAATTGATTTTCAAACCTGAGTTGGACTTGGTTTCAAGGACTCAATCAGGTTCTACAAAGCATTATTTCTTCAAGTCACTTTGGAATCAAGCATCAAAAAATTTAGAAAACAATGGCATAGTTTAAAAATTCACAATGAAAATAAAAATATTATTCACTCCGAGGAGTCCTGCAAAGAAAAAAGCCATTGTGTTTATTTTTGTTTAACCAACATTTCTTTAACTTAGTTGATGAGAGGGGCACCTGGGTGGCTCAGTGGGTTAAGCCTCTGCCTTTGGCTCAGGTCATGATCTCAGGGTCCTGGGATTGAGCCCCGCATTGGGCTCCCTGCTCAGCAGGGAGCCTGCTTCCTCCTCTCTTTCTGCCTGCCTCTCTGCCTGCTTGTGATTTCTCTCTCTGTCAAATAAGTAAATAAAATCTTTAAAAAAAACCAAAAAACCTTAGTTGGTGAGAGGAACCCTGTCTCACTTTCATTTGGCAGAGGGTAACTTCTATTCACATCTGCTTTTTTTTTTTTTTAAGTTGGATATAGGCTCATCCAGGAAGTTTAAAAAAGTTAGTTAACTGAAGTTGAATATCTTAGGCTTAGGAATTAATAACGTTAGCAATCTTGTATGGACATCTTTTTCTCAAGTTATAATCACTACCACCCCAAAGGATTTATGGTGTACAGAACGCATTCCCAGAAAAACTGGTCTCAGGGAATGACAAACTATCCATGCCAGAAATCAGGCTTGCTGAAGGTCTATGGGTCTTCAGCGATGATCACATCTGGATTAGAGATAGTGTCTGTCTACCCGTGGTAGCTTCCATCCACAAACCCTCCCCATCGTCTTAATTTCAATTACCTGTTGAACCAATGCTGACCACACTAGAAGGCAGATCGAGGGGCAGAAAGTTAGTTTCTTTGGTTCTTAAAGTCTTTGTACACACAACATTCTTTTTTCCTTTTCCTCTCCCTTAGTTTTTGCTTACCAAATCCTTTTAAGCCTTGTTATCTTGTCTTTCATTCATTCAACAGATATTTGAGTACCTGTTTTATGCTCAGAGCCATGCTAACTGGTGATATAAGAGAGAAATAAGATGTGATCCCTGCCTGGAGGCCGGTGGGTCCAGCAGTGAACAAGAACAAGGCTTTCTTTGCTCTCAAGGACCTACTTGTCTGCTTTTAGGCTTCTGGTCCACCTGTCTGGCTGCTATCCCACTTGGAAGCTTTAACACTGATATTTTACCCATTCCTCAGCTATGATTTACATAATTGATTTCTGACTTTTTTTTTTTTAGATTTTATTTATTTATTTCACAGAGGGAGAGAGATCACAAGGAGGCAGAGAGGCAGGCAGAGAGAGAGAGAGGGGGGGAAGCAGGCTCCCTGCTGAGCAGAGAGCCTGATGCGGGCCTCGATCCCAGGACCCTGAGATCATGACCTGAGCCGAAAGCAGAGGCTTTAACCCACTGAGCCACCCAGGCGCCCTGATTTCTGACTTTTAAATCCTTCATGCTACACAGTTGGTTGCAGGCACTCAGTGTGGCATTGACAACTAATTTCTCAGACTTCCTTTAGACCCAGGGTCCTCTACGGCAGGCCTGTGGGGGCTCGGTCTTGCCTCAAGGCTTTAAACCTGTCCAGCCGCACCACCACCACAAGTGGAATGAGGCAGTGTTTAAAGGTTACGCAACTCCATCAAACAAGACTCCTGAATCGACTTCCCTCGTCTTGTGAAACAGGCTGAATATCTAAGATGATTTAAGAGTGCCAATGTGAATTTTTTTGGTGGGTTTTTGAACACAGAGAAGATTTTGATGTTTCCTTAGTCTTTTAAATTAGTGCTAAATTTATGACACTATTAAACTCAAAGTCTAGGGCGCCTGGGTGGCTCAGTGGGTAAAGCCTCTGCTTTTGGCTCAGGTCATGATCTCAGGGTCCTGGGATCGAGCCCCGCATTGGGCTCCCTGCTCAGCAGGGAGCCTGCTTTCTCCTCTCTCTGCCTGCCTCTCTGCCTACTTGTAATCTCTCTCTGTCAAATAAATAAATAAATAAATAAATAATAAACTCAAAGTCTTATGTTACTTAAGCTTTTTTATTTTCGTATGTAGCAAATTTTAGCAATTATTTTCAAGGGGGTTTTTGATCAATATTCAATCAACTTCGATAGAACACAATAAATGCTTTTAGTAGTCAGTAGTCAGTTCATTTTCAAAGTTCATTAGTTTAATATCCTTAAACATTTAAAACTGTGTTTATAAGTTCAATTAATCCAACTTTTTAAAAAATATTTTATTTATTTATTTACTAGAGAGAGAGAAAGGGAGCGAGCATGGGAGGGGGAGCGGAAGCAGGGTCCCCAGTGACCAGAGAGCCTGACGTGGGGCTCAGTCCCAGGACCCCAGAATAATGACCCGAGCCAAGGGTAGTAGTTTAAATGACTGAGCCACCCAAGCACCTCCTATATTCAACTTTCATTTATAAATTCTTCAAATATTCAGCTTAGCAAGTAAGACAACGCAAGTACTAAAGGCCATTATGTCTAACCATTAAAACTTGTATAGTGAACCACATTTTTTAATCATTTCAAGAACGTTTACAAACTTCATTAAATAAACTTACACCTTTTAACTTGAAGTCAGAAAGCAGAAATCAATTATTTACATATTTTGCATGTTTGATTATATAACCTCATTTACATAGTCAATCATGGGGGTGAATCTTAAAGATATTTATCTAACTTACAAATAGTTTAAATATAAAATCTGCAGACTAATCTTTACACAAATTATTAACAGGATTTGGATTTACTTAATACTTTTTCTTGAGGGACTCCTGGATGGCACAGTGGGTTAAGCCTCCGCCTTTGGCTCAGGTCATGATCTCAGTATCCTGGGATCAAGCCCCTGCATCTAGCTCTGTGCTCAGCAGGGAGCCTGCTTCCCCCTCTCCCTCTGCCTGCCTCTCTGCCTACTTGTGATCTCTCTCTCTCTCTGTCTCTCTCCCTCTGTCAAATAAATAAATAAAACTTAAAAAAATACTTTTTCTTGAATAAAAAAAAGACTTCTTAGAGTTATAAGACATTTATCTACCAGTGAACAATTTTATCTTTCTGAGAGAGTTGTGGCTATCAATTCCAGGAAACTCAGGCCCAGGGAATTTTGGCCAGGACATAAAACCTAGGATTACAGATATACAGGGTAATTCTAATTAGAGTGCTGACAGATGTATTGAATTCTTGTTTGTGGTCTCCACAATGCTCGTGTGCTATAAAGAAATTAGTCCTACTGTTCATAATCCTGGGTACAAGTCATACCATTAATTGATTTTCTGTCTGAATTGAATAAAGAAAAGTCTTATAACTTCCTCTACTGCTGGCTTGAACTTGAACCCTCTTAAGACAAATCTGATTCCAAAGATACCTTTAATGTTATTCCATTGGCTAGTTCACACCCTCGTATAAGTCTTTCTTTAAACTCATTTAAATAAAATGTAGTTGTGACAAAATACACAGAACATAGAATTTATCATCTTCACCATTTTTAAGTGTACAGTTCAATGGCATTCAGTACATTCACTTTGTTTTGCTGCTTTCTGTCTCTATGAGTTTGGCTACTCTAAGTACCCCCTATAAGTGGAATCACACAGTATTTGTCCTTTTTTTATTTTTAAAAGATTTTTATTTATTTTACTTGACAGAGAGAGAGATCACTAGTAGGCAGATAGGCAGGCAGAGGGAGAGAGGGAAGCAGGCTCTCCGCTGAGCAGAGAGCCCGATGCGGGGCTCGATCCCAGGACCCTGAGAACATGACCTGAGCTGAAGGCAGAAGCTTAACCCACTGAGCCACCCAGGAGCCCCAGTATTTGTCCTTTTGTGGCAGTCTTATTTCACTTAGCATCATGTCCTCAAGATTTTCCATGTCGTCATATGTCATTTATCTGTCAATAGACATTTGGGGGGCTTCCAACTTTTGTCTCTTGTGAACAATGCTGCTACGAACGTGGTTGGACAAATCTCTCTTTGATTCTCTGCTTTCAATTTTTGTGCATATATCCAAAAGCAGAATTGTTGAATCATGCAGTAATTCTATTTTTAAAAGTTTAAACAAACTGCTGTACAGTTTTAATTTCCTTTAATTTTATGTCCTGATTAGGTAGGGAGAACTCCACTCATTCATTGTATTGCCACTAAGGTTGCTGCAGACTTTTTTTTTAAGCTAATTCTTGTACTGAATGACTGAATTCATTTAATAATGTTTATTATTTTTTTCTGAGTTTAAGACCATATTGACTGGATCCTGAACATCTCTCATGGCTTTGGCTTCATTCAGAAATGGGGAAGAAAAGTAGAAAGCTTTGCTGATTAAAGCTTATCCATGGACCAGCAGCATAGATATTAGCTATGAGTTTGTTAGAAATGCAGAGTCTCGGCCCCATCTCAGACCTACTGAATCAGAATCTGCATTTTAGCAACCTTTCCAGGTGATCATTATGCACATTAAAATGCATGCACATGGAGCACCAACTTAGATGAGTTCTCACGGTTCTTTTTATTTTGGGAAATCTGTAAACCTTAGAGTGAGCACAGATGATGTTGTCTAGTATTTGCTAAGCATTTTTATTCCTTCTGTTGGGTCAGTATCAAATCTCAATGGTTTAAGACTATATGAAAAACTTTGGTCATGGGTCATGGCACCAGTGAGCTCTGGAACATTCTAGAATTCAGGATGTCTGGGAAATCAATTATTTAAGTGATATTAGGCTAGGAGTCAGGGACCTGGAAGAACAGAAGTGGGGGTAGAATATTGTCAGAGTAAAGAAATTACCAGAATATAGTTAATTTCGCAAGGGCAGGAATCATGTCTTATTTAAATTTGCATTCTCGGGCGCCTGGGTGGCTCAGTGGGTTAAAGCCTCTGCCTTCGGCTCAGGTCATGATCTCAGGGTCCTGGGATCGAGGCCCATATCGGGCTCTCTGCTCGGCGGAGAGCCTGCTTCCTCCTCTCTCTCTCTGCCTGCCTCTCTGCCTACTTGTGATCTCTCTCGCTCTGTCAAAATAAATAAATTAAAAAAAATAAATTTGCATTCTCAGAGCCTAGTATTGTATGTGACATAGTGTTGAGTAAATATTTGTCCAACCCAGTATTTGCAGAACTAACAAAACCCATGTCTGAGATCTAGATATGGGGGTCTGTAGTCACAACAGTTGAGTGGAGCAGTTATGGAGTCTGTCATAGTGGTACCATTAACCCTTCTGAAGACTGAGACAATTTTGAGGGTAGATTTGGGCATTTATAGCTGTACTTTGACCTAAAGCAGCTCTGCCATGGGAGTCTGGAGAATTTTAAGTTCTGACAGTGTGAAGTTGGACTCTAAATAGAAAAAGGTAGTCTTTGGTCTTTAGGAAATCACTTTTTAAAACAGACCAAATGGTTGCAGAGAAAGGTGACCTAGCTTTGAGAAAACCCAATACATAAATATCAGAACTGCCAAAAGAGATCAATGTTACTGTCATGAAACTGCCTTAAATTTCCATCCCCAAACCTCATTTTAAAATAGTTTTATTTTAAAATGTTCTTTTCTTTAGGAAGAACATAAACTCTTTCAGGAAACAGCTCTGGGAACTCTGTACTAGGACAGGTTGGGAGCTCAAGTTATTACTAGAGTGTTTCTGAAAGAAGATCTATTGGACATACAATTCAAGGTCACCCAGCTACTAATTCTAATAAAAGAAAAACATAGCTAGTGCTTGTAATGTTTCCTTTTAATAAGAAAAAAAAGAAGAGCAATGTTTTTCTTAAAGGTTCTAGTGTTAGATATAAAAAGTAAGCTTAGACAGTAAACAGAGACTCCTGAGCAAAGAATGGGCTAGAATTGGAAAAGAAGAGTCTCTTTAATTGATTCAAGTAGGGCGCCTGGGTGGCTCAGTGGGTTAAAGCCTCTGCTTTCGGCTCAGGTCATGATCTCAGGGTCCTGGGATCGAGGCCCGCATCGGGCTCCCTGCTCGGCGGGGAGCCTGCTTCCCCCTCTCTCTCTCTGCCTGCCTCTCTGCCTCCTTGTGATCTCTCTCCCTCTGTGAAATAAATAAATGAAATATTAATTGATTCAAGTAGTAAGTGGGACAGAAGAGAAATCCACCTGTCCAGTAAACTGTAAAGAGGCTGAATGAAGACTTGCTCCAACAGAAAGCCTGAGTGTCTCAAGAAAGTGTTAAGACATTAAAGAATACTGATTCCAGCCCACCCAATGCTTGAAGACTTGACACTTCACTGGCTTTTAAACTACAAGGTAGGGAATTTGACTTCAAGTTAGAATTCAGAATAAATGATAAAGGGAAGTTAAAGATCAATTAAAAAAGGTAATAGGTATAGGGATTTCCTTTTGCAAACTTTTCTCTAAGATGTGTAATTGAAATGCATTAACTCAACTAATAGTCATCGAATACCAAAATACTGTGCCAAGGGCTATGGAAGATTTAAATATGGAATTAATATTCAAAAGTTACAACTTCAGGCAATGTGGAAGAGCCAATTTTTGCTAAAAACAGAGCACTTCTTACATATGGCAGGGGAAGATTACTTCCTACAGGAATGATGATGGAAGAATGGAAAAGGTGACACTGAAATTGACCAATCACTGAAGGATTTTTAGAACTAGATAGAGGAGATGACAAAGCATTTTAGGTACAAGGAATGAGTGAACAAAGGATTATTGTAAGCACTCATTTAGCCCCCTCTATGTACTAGGCATTATACTCTTGCACTAGTTAAAAAAAAAAAAGATGAATATGATACGGAAGTGTAATGAGAAATAACATGTAAGAAATAGTGAACATGTCAGATTTGACTTAGCAAATGTTTTTTATACAAGGAAAATGTGGAAGATGAACCCGAGAAGGAAATTAGAGACTGATGATGGAGATTCTTGAATGCTAGACTAAATCTTATTATTAAAGTAGCTAAATATAAAGAGCATGAAAGGAGATATTTTGGTGAGTTAAATGGAAAATCATTCCTAGTTTTGATTTGAATCTCAAAGCAAATATTGGAGGGACCACCACCTGGTGGCAGAGTACTTACATTGCATCATCTGTTATCAAAAGATGCATAAACATTCTGAAGTTTCAAACTGCTAATCTTTATTTATAAAATGATAAAGAATATGATAAAGAAATAAGAGATTATTATTCATTGTGTACATCTTCTCCACCAGATTCATTTCTAAAAAGAGAAATCCCTGAGAGCATCTAGAATGATTTTTTCCTAAAAATTTCAATATAGTTTTGAATAGAAAAATGGTGCGAATACTCCTATTTATTTGTTCAGATTACTCTGGCAATTAATCATAATTCCACCAACTGTGGATGGTTGTCTGATGACAACATTAGGAAAGAGATTTAACAATTTTATTTTTGGGATATTTTAATCTTAAAATACTCTTTGATTTTATTC
The DNA here is from genome assembly GCA_002007465.1 of Ailurus styani. Lineage (NCBI taxonomy): Eukaryota > Metazoa > Chordata > Mammalia > Carnivora > Ailuridae > Ailurus > Ailurus styani. Next base: position 647,983 of record LNAC01000495.1, on the reverse strand, counting down.
TTTAGATGAATCTTGATTTGGTGGTAGTTACACATGGGATAGAATTTCATAGAACTACATACACACACGCATAAAACTAGTGAAATCTAAATATGCGAAGTTTCTGAGATCTGAATTAAATCTATGATTGTACCAATGTCAATTTCTGGTTTTAATATTTTGTTATAGTTACATGAGATGTTACTATTGGAAGAAATTCAGGGAGAAATTCAGTAAATCCTTTGTATGATTTTTATGTAACTTACATAATTATTTAAAAATGAAAACTTAATTGTAAGTATCGTTTAGCTCAACTTCTACAAACTTCAACTGCAGAAATGAAGTATAAAAAGAATTACAAATGACCAGGGCGCCTGGGTGGCTCAGTCAGTTGAGCATCTTCTTTTGGCTCAGGTCTTGGTCCTGGGGTCCTGGGGTCCAGCCCAGTGTTGGGCTTCCTGCTGAGCAAGGAGGCTGCCTCTTCCTCTCCCTCTACCTATCTCCCTCTCCCTCTCCCTGCTCCTGCTCCTGCTCTTTTTCTCTCTTTCTTTCAAACAAATAAATAAATAAAATCTTAAAAAAAAAAGATTTACAAACGATCTTTTGGAGCTATAAATTCTATCAAAGAAAGAATATATCTTGGAAATTAAAGATGTTAGGTATGAGCATTATATTAATTTTCTTTCTTAATTAAAAATATACTCACCCAGATTGATGCATTTTGTTCTCACTTACTGTTTATAGATTTCTTTTGTCTCTCTCAAATAAGGTGATACATTGAACAGCATGTTAACACTGTAGAAAAATTAGAAGATATCAGACAATGAAAAAGTAAAGTAAAAGGAATTATCATCACTCAACCCCACTCAAATAGTATAGTTTTTTCATCGATCCATTCATCCATTCAACATTTATGAGCAAGTCTCTGCTCTGGATGCTCTTTGATAATATAGATTAGTGAATGGTGCAGCCTCTGGTGCCTTTTCTAATTTGCACAAAGCTCCCCTAAAGGCCGGCATTGGCTCAAAAGGTAGATATATACAAGGAACTTACATTAATAACTATTTCAAAATATTGTTGTAGTAAATGAGTTTTTCTATATGTCTAGCATGCAGTAAGCACTATGCAAGTCTTAGCTATTATTATTATTATTATTAAATGACTAGAATTTGTCATAAGTATTTGACCACAAGAAAAGCAGCAGGGCCTGATGACCTACATTCTGTAGAATCATAGAACTTTTGTTTTTCATTCAACAAATAATTTTGAGGGCGCCTGGGTGGCTCAGTGGGTTAAAGCCTCTGCTTTCGGCTCAGGTCATGATCTCAGGGTCCTGGGATCGAGGCCCGCATCGGGCTGTCTGCTCGGCAGGGAGCCTGCTTCCCCCTTTCTCTCTCTGCCTGCCTCTCTGCCTCCTTGTGATCTCTCTCCCTCTGTGAAATAAATAAATAAAATCTTAAAACAAAACAAAACAAAACAAAACAAAACAACAAATAATTTTGAGGGCGCCTGGGTAGCTCAGTGGGTTAAAGCCTCTGCCTTCAGCTCAGGTCATGATCTCAGGGTCCTGGGATCGAGCCCCGCATCGGGCTCTCTGCTCAGCAGAGCAGGGAGCCTGCTTCCTCCTCTCTCTCTGCCTGCCTCTCAGCCTACTTGTGATCTCTCTCTCCCTGTCAGAAACAAAACAAAACAAAAACAAAAACAAAAAAACAAACAAACAAAAAACCCCCCAAATAATTTTGAGTGCCCTTCACATGCCAGGGACTGTCCTTGGTAATGGGACTGGGAAAAAAAAAAGATGCTTCCTCCCACCGTTTCCATAACATAGCTTACATTTATCAGTATTTTGAAAGAACCCACTAAGATTAATGAATCACATTTATTTAATTTAATGGTTTTAATTAAGTGCTTTGTGGTGGATGACAAGTGAGAGGGTAGCAGATAGGAAGTGCAAAGTTGAAGATTGTCTCTGTTCTCCAGGGTTTCTGGTTTTAACAAAAGATATTTACTTTCATCAAGAACATCAAGACAAAATGGTGAAGTGTCAAAACACAAGGCACAGATAAAAAGTTCAGAGGGGGAAGTGAGTTGTTGAGGCCTATAGTAACCGAGCAAGTTTTTATGGAACAGAGAGGACCTGAGCTGGGGCTTAGAGAATGTACACATCATATTCTGCTTGGAAATGACTTTCTGGGTCGGTGGCACGGACTTGTTAACTGCTCTCTAAATCCGACCTCTCCCCTTCTCAGGAGCAGAGCAAAAGTTGTACATAATACTTCTAGTCCTAGCCTATGAAACTCCCATTTGATGCTCCGTGTGCCTTGTTTCCCCCAAATTTTGGCTGAATGGTGACACTAAGGGCAACCATGGAAGCTGCGTGTTGAAGTCAGCAGAGACCCCGTGAGCCTGCATGCCTGAATGACCACATGGAGCCAAATTTTTCCTTCCTTCCCCTCCCCCCAGCTACTGGTCTTTACTTGAATGAAAAATCACCTGTCTTCTCATCTATTTCTAGGTTTGCCTGTTACAGCAGCCAGTTTTAACATACTATGTAATATGACCAGATTGACTTTAGGTTTTTTTTAGCACTTTGACAGTGTAAAAGTCAACATAATACAACATGCAAACTCTGAATTAGCTGAAAATACCCAATCTACACTGAGGTTATGGTGAGGTTGCCAGGGGAGGACATGTGGGGTGGGGCGGGGAAGGGCTCCTATATAGTCATTAACAGAGTCTAATAAATTTGGAACTGAAGATTACATGCATGAATCTTTTGTTTTATAGATATAGATAGACATGAGAGAAAAGACGATACTAAATGACTTGCCTAGTATCTTAACTGGGGTATGTGGAAATGCCTGTTCCCCTCCATAGGAGCATGTGGGATTCCTGACACCCAGGCTGGTTCACTTTCCTTTATTATTTTATTTTATTTTATTAACTTAATTTAATTTATTTTATTTTATTTTTTTATTTCATTTATTTTTAAAGGTTTTTTTTTTTTATTCATTGACAGAGAGAGCACAAGTAGGCAGAGTGGTAGGTAGAGGAAGAGGGAGAAGCAGGCTCCCTGCTGAGCCAGGAGCCTGATGCGGGGCTTGATCCCAGGACCCTGAGATCATGACCTAAGCCGAAGGCAGACGCTTAACCTACTGAGCCACATAAGTGCCCCACCTTCCATTATTTTAAATAACTGTTAAGTCTCATCTAAATTGTATTTTAACACATGAACCAGTGCTAAAACTAAAAAATCAATTTCATCATCCTCTTTTTAAAAATGACTGTACTTGAGACATGGTTGTCATCTCTACTTTATCTTCCCTGGCTCTAATCCAGAGTCCATTAAAATCCTCGATTTTGTCAAATAAAGCTCACCAGTTTATAAATGCAAATGCTCACAAATTTTCCTTTTGGTGTGAATCTAGCTCTCTCTTTGACTTCATGGGCCTCAGGCAGTCATGTGGATGGTTTTCTTCTATATCACAACTTAACAACATGGCTGAATGAAGAGCTGTTCATGGCTGATGGGCTGTAGTGTGGATTCATGTGCAGGCGCTAAATGACCATAACCGGGCAATTGGTCACAGCTGGATCACAAGGGGCAGATAAGGACAGTGATAGCAGAAGCCGAGGCACAGGACTTTAAATTAGGGCCCCTTACGTTCCCATTGTTTAGTATCAGTACTCACTCTTGACCGTTGGAAGATGCTGAGCCTGTGAGCAAGGGAAGAAGAGTTTGAACTTTGGGTAGAGAAATGTGGGAAGAAAAAGAGGCAGGTCTCAGCATTCATCTGGGTCTTTCAGTCCACCTTACATGATTGACACACTTTCCCCTTTCGGTCTAGAAGTGCTTCTTTCTTCAGATGAAGCCCCAGTGTCTTTTGTCTTAAAATGACTCAGGCAGCCTCCTGGTGCTTACACTGGCTGTGTTCTTACACCGACTCTACCAAGGGAAGACGCAGAGTAAACCTACCCATACACGCCCCAGCCTAGGCCCTTTGCCTGGTCTGTATTGTGAATGGGGAAATGGAGAAAATAAATAAAAAAGTAAATAAATGAACCACCTGAGGCAGTGATAATGCTCTAAAAACCAACTCCTTTCTCCCAGATATGAACAAAGGAGAGACTCTAAAATCTCTTGAGTCCTTGTCCATATCTTTGGGAACAGTTGAAAAGTCTCCATGATGGCAAAAGGAACTATGATGGGAATTTGAGGGATTCTTTGCAAGTACAAATCCTAACTAAGGAGGTTTAGTTTTTTGAGTTCTGCCTGAAACACCGTGGAAGGTAATAAGACTTTAGGCTATGGAGGCACTTGTGTTTTTGGATGTCAGATGGGTGCTTAAGACAGAGATCCAGGTCTTGCTGACTTTCAGTGTCACCTAGAGAGTTGATGGACAGACAGATGCCCCGTATTCCTTATGTTTTTGTTCTGAGAGCGAGTACTGCCAAAACCACATCCTGTTACAGGGCTGCATCTAAGAGGACGTGTGTCACTGAGGCGTTAATTAGGAAGCGCCCCTTCCAGGGGCCAGACCCCTACTTGCTCTGATCATGCTGTTACATCCAGCCAAGGATCTAGCCCTGCCAAGTGTACCACAAAATGAGAGACGCTCTTTTTTTTTTTTTCCACCCAAGTGGAAAAGATGCCTGCGGTAAGCTCTTCCATGTTAGAAATTCACTCTTGCATATCTTATGTCTCTCAATGATACCTCCGAGGATTTCATTTCTTTAGACCTTAAGAGATTTTTGAGGAGATAAAGAGTGAGGATTATCAGGCAGTCGCTAGAAGAATAGACAAAGGCAAAGGCATCAGAACGCACACCGACGCCTGTACACATCGACGCCTTTGTTATGATATCAGATCACGGTAATTTTCAAATGTTGTAATTTGGCAAATTGGGTCTTCAAATAGGTGAATAAGTTCACCTTAAAAAAATAGAACTCTCACATAAAGACTGATTGCTCTTTTTTTGGTAGTTTCTCTTCTCTGAGTGTTTGTTGTGTGTGTGTAATGCTCTACCCTTTGTTTTCCCAGCCCCATAGAAAGTGTGCTACTCTCTGCTGGCTTCTTATGATAGCTTTGCTCACTGAGGCAGAGCAGCCTGTGAAACTGTTCAATATATCTGACTGGCAGCTATCCTCAAGTGAAGCTGAAAGACCCGGGAGAACATCCCTCCTCCTCCCTGTTTCTGAGATATGGCTGCGGTTAATGAAAATTTATTACATTTGACCTGTTTGAATTTTATGTTGTCAAAGACAGTCCCATTGTTTTCACACACAGTGATTTTTTTCTTCCAGTAGTAGCAGAAATAAATAACTACATTATGAATGACTTATTTGCTAGTTTATCTTAAGATTCACCCTAGGCTTTTAAATAAAGGTATGCACACATACTCTATTTTTGAGGTAGAGGAAAGACGTAACATTAATTTCAGCACAAATTATAAAAAATATAATGCTGGGGCTGTGATGACTCACTTGCTATAGTTAAGCTGATCTTCATAGTTCATTTAAAGGGAATAAACTATAATATTTAGTGCTTAACCAAGGATGGTCTAAAGTTACTCCCCTTCTGTAATATTAGCAAATGTTAAATCCTATATGTATCTAATCAATAAGGAATCGTTAATGCCAAGGGCTAATTTTTTCCTTGCTTACATTTCAATCTCTCTCTTCCAATAGATTCTTCCTGTTGCCTTTAAAATTCTCATAGTTCCCACTAAAAATAAGTTACTGAACACTTAATTTCTTTCCTTTAGCAGCAAATCTACCTTTCTCTTCAAATGTGAACTTCACAAAGTGTTGTCTGCATTGTTTTCTTTTTTTAAAGATTTTATTTATTTATTTCACAGAGGGAGAGAGATCACAAGGAGGCAGAGAGGCAGGCAGGCAGAGAGAGGGGGAAGCAGGCTCCCTGCCGAGCAGGGAGCCCGATGCGGGCCTCGATCCCAGGACCCTGAGATCATGACCTGAGCCGAAAGCAGAGGCTTTAACCCACGGAGCCACCCAGGCGCCCTGCATTGTTTTCTTTTTAATGAATCTATTAATCCAACAAACACTTATTTAATAGCTGCTCTAAACCACATACTGTTCTAAAACTAATTTGAAGGGTGCCTGGCTGGCTCTGTCAGTGGAACATACAACTCCTGATCTTGGGGTTGTAAGTTTGAGCCCCACGTTGGGTGTAGGATCACATAAAAATGCAATCTTTAAAAAAAATAAAATTAAGTTGAGATTCCTGATTATCAAGACAGTATAAGGAATTCAAAATAATTCTGGGGGAGATGAAACTTAATTCAAGTTTTTCCACAAGCTATATATATTATGCCAATAATATATAACATATAATATATATAATATAATGGCTGTCAAATAAAGACTTTCTCCTGACTCTTGTCTTATTTAGCATATTCCTATTTTTTCTTTTTGCTTTACTGTTTCAATCAACCCTTATTTAATGTGACAGCCAACTCAATCTATGTCTGTCAACATTATACTTTAGTGTTTCTTGTCTGTGTTATGTAATCTGTTAGCTCCTTGAACCATATGACGGGTACAGAGATATCTTGCTCTTTGGGGGAAGGAGACTTGCATAGGATATGAAGAATATGACTTCCTTATTTTTTTTTTTGACTCCTCAGTTCTATAGGGAGAGAAGTTCTCTATGAGGTGTATAGATGATATTTCTAAAGAGTTACCATGAGCCTTGTTTATGTATGTGAATTAGAAATACGGTTTCTCGCTCAAACTTCAATGATTCCTTTGCCTCGCCTGAGGTACTGTTTGCACAACACAATAAAAATGTGGACGAGAAGTAATTCCATACTACAGCTCAGCATATGCCAAAATATAGATTTTCTGCCTTTATATACTTGAGAAGTACTGCTTTTGTCAGTGTCTAGGGAGTTGAGATGAATATATGACACCAGCTTAGCTTGTAATAGTTACTCTTGGCAAACGTTAGGGCTCTGTAACTCCCATTTTCAGGATCTGGGTGCTTTAACGCAATTCTAGGGCTGCTTAGAACTCGGGTGTTATGTATCCCATTAAGGGCAAGAACTCCTCCATGATCCTGGGTCTTTTCCTTCCAAGATTTTGCCCCGATCCATGGCTCAGGACACTTATGGGTGACTGATACCTGACAACGTTTCAGGAGCCATAACTGCTTTAAGCAAGATGGGTTTAGATGACCTTAGTGGAGGGATATTAAGGGTATAACAAGCTATAGCGAGTTTCCAAAATTTGATGGGGGATATTTAGTGCCCTTGAAATTATAAGTCATAAATCAGCTGTGCATATGCTGGCCTTGCTAGAACATTAGATACCGTCAAAACATAAAACAAAGTAACAAACCCAGCCCTCAAGCGTAAGGCTGCTGATAACATGTTAACTATATTGGTTCTCTAGAGCCATATATCCCTAAGACACATTACGATAGGCACTGGTAAGTGATTTACAACCCTTAGTGTGCTCAGCTCTATGCAAAGTACTTAGTCTTTGTAGTAGACTTTAGTAACAGAGCACAACCCCGCCCCATACAGAAATCATTTTACAAGTACTTTTTTCTATTAATTTGAAGCACAGGAAAAAAAGATATACACTTTAAAAATTCAGTTGCAGGAGGTATACTGTGATAACTTGAGGGACATTATCCTGTTTTTAAAAAAAGGAAACAGGAAAAAAATCTGTATTTGAAGCACTGCATGACATAATTATGCCTGCTCCAACAGACCATTTACAAGTATTAGGTCAATAAACTGCTAACATTCATAAAAAGGTAGCTTTCTTACTAAAATGCAACAATTTAAATGACTGGTATCTAAACAAGAAATAAAAAAAACATTTGAAATGGAGTCAGATCATGTTACATGGAAGGCACCTGATTAGAGCAAAGTGTGCAGACTTCTAAAAACTTTTACTAGAAAATTGCTAATGATCTCCTGATTGTTCGACCTTATCAAGGTTTTTGATCATCTGTGGTCAGGAGGTTATATGGAACAAAATAACTTTTTACTCCCTGTTGTGGCTGTGTGGGTCTGGCTGGATGGGATGTCTTGTGAGCCGGGCCACTGTCCCAAAGGAACACAAATACAGAAGAGCATATGAAATAAAGTAGCTGAAACTTTTAAAGCTTCTGGCACAATGTATAGATCATGGTAAACACTCAATAATGTATAAACTTTAGATCTTAAAAAATGTTTCTCACGACATACAGCATATGAACTTGGACTTGAGGGTTAGCAATATTTTGATAAACTTACTCTGCTATACTTGCATACACTAGGCCCTCACTAAATTGTTCATGCATAAATCTATACTGGTTAGGGCACCACTAGCCTCTGTAACAAACACACTTCAGGGTTTCAGAGGTTTTCCCAATAAAAGTTTATTTTCTTGTATGTGTACCAATCCAATGTAGGGGTTCCTTTTCTTTTTTCTTTTTTTAAAAAGAATTTATTTATTTATTTGAGAGACAGAGACAGAGATAGAGCATGAGTGGGGAAAAGAGAGAGAAGCGGGCTCCCCGTGGAGCAGGGAGCCCAATGCGGGGCTCCATCCCAGGACCCTGAGATCATGACCTGAATGGAAGGCAGAGGCTTAACTGACCGAGCTGTACAGGTGCCCCAGTGCAGGCGTTCTTGCTTAGTGTATGAGACTCTCCCCCATGTGGTGAGTCAGGGACCCTGTCTCCTACTATCTTGTGTCTGTGCTATTCCCTGGGGCCTCAGAGTCTTCATTCAGCAGACAGGTGGGTAGAGTGAGGAGAGAGAACTTATATTCACTCTTAATCATGTGGAAGCAGCACGTACCATTTCTACTATGACATTGTCAAGAACTAGTCACATGGCTCCTTAATGTACAAAGAACCTGAAAAGAATTCTCCTTGGCTGGACAACTGATTCTTATGACAGTCTACACTCTGGAAAGGGGTGCAGAAATTTTTGGCGAACCACTCAGTCATTTCTGCTATAGGATTATCATAGAAAGTTTCTGGAATATGAACTGATAAATCTGAAGAAGTGGAAATGTAATTTGTGTTGACTCACGTAACTGAGTCTCGTTTAACACTTAACGCAATTGTATCAGCCCTCTGACTTGGAGCTTTCAATGTTGCATGAACTGGATGTTAGTGAGTACCATTTCATGAAGTACCACCTACTCTAGTCGGATCAGTCACTAACATATTTTAAGGATCTATGTTGTTCTTTGATGTTTTCCTGAATCCTTTTTTTATGTTATGAAGCCTGCTGGTTAAGCTCATGGCTACTAAACATATAGGCTTGGGGTTTGACTGGGGAGAAAATCAAATAATTTATTTTTGTTAAAGTTCAGCCTTGGTCATCTATGTCATTAGATCAGACTCCCAGAAGCTCATCTCTGCCTCTGTTTCCTCTAGGCTAGATTATACAAATCCCTGCTTGCTGGCCACTGAATAAATTGCTCTTTGAACTTGCATTTTTTATTTTTTTTTATGTTCATCTGCTATTCTATCTTATGTGGAGGTGCCATATTTTGCTACCATTATTTCATGTCATTATTACTGCTAGATGCTAAACTCTGAGCATCATAATTTGAAGTCTCTATTATCAGAATAATATGCATATTTATTCAAAGAAACAAAATATTTCAAGAAAAAATGACACTGAAATGAATTCCAAAGCTCATATTTTATTTCTTATTCAATGAACAATGCAAGTTATGCCCTGAGTTTGACATACTTGTTTGACATCTTTCTTAATTTTCTTGCATAGATGTTCTACCAACTATTATGTGTTCTAACTAATTCATTTTTTTAAGTTTTTATTTAAATTCCATCTAACCTACAACGTAATAGTAGTTTCAGGTGTACAAATAATGATTCAGTACTTTCATGCTACACCTGGTGCTCCACTCTAATTCTTAAGAAAGACAAGTCCATAGCACAAACATAAGGAATTAAAAAAAACCTACTTTTACTTATATGCAAATTTGGCATTATTGACTTTGTTGAGTAATAACCTGTACTCACTCTCAGATTATTGCTTTTATTGCATTTTTCCTGATTCCCAATTTTGAGGATTTTTATCCCTATCACATTCTCCAGTCTATGTAAGAGAACAATGGCTATGATGTCTTAGAAATAGTTAAATAGGTCTCTGGATGAATTCTGAATTAAAATCTAAAAGAAGCATGTTTAAGGAATATTAAATTCTTTAAGTCCAGATTTTGGACTCACCCCAGCCTCCACAGACCCATGAACCAATTCCTTAAACTCTCTTTCTTTCTCTGTGAATATATACACACACATACACACATACTAATATGTACCGAACTGAATAGTTAAAACTCTAAAACTCTAGTTTCAGTTACTAGGAAGGTATTCATAGCTAAAGTCTATTGGTATTATTGAGAACTGGGTAATTCTGGAAAACTGAGCAGAATAAGTATAAATAGTATGTACTTTAACAGAATAAGTATAAATAGTATATACTTACAATCCACACACACACATTTTTTTTTTGGAAATTTAGGTATTTTGTAGAAGTAGTTTACATTTGTAGGTAAAAGTAAATAGTTTTGAAATGATACACAGTTTTAAAATCAATATTTAGAGCTAAAAATACAATAAATATGAATAATACAATAAATTAATAAATCCAGTACTAATTCTGGCCTCAGTGACCTAAACTTTTTAAGAGAAGAAACTTTTGTAAACTCTAATAATAGTTCAGTCATGTTATGTACTGTGATTATTTCTTTTCCTTACACAGCTTCTTGCTTCCTCTTGTGTTTATAATTGTTATGTTATTCCCTTAATTTTCTATGTACCTACCAATGACCCACCTTCAACTCTCTCCCACTTTTGTAAATGTAAATATCAGTCTTTCAATAGATTAAAGCCCAGTCAGGGTACTACTGATTTCTTCTTCAAGAATTCCTTGTTGTAGCTTTCTGGAATGCAACCTGTTCCACTGTGCATTGGCTACTCTCTGGGTCTGATAGGATTCTTTTGAGAGTTCTCTTGTGTTAGATCTTCTGGCCTAGGTCTTATATATTCCTTTTTCTAAGTTACTGTGTCATTTTTACAAGTACATTCTCTAGTTGCTTCCTAAGAAAGTATCTATAGGCTTATATTTGTTGAGACCTTAAATGCTCAATCTTAATTTAATCTACTCTCATAATTAGAGTTTAAGAATAGATTTCTTTTACAAAAAAAAAAAAGAATAGATTTCTTTGTTGGAAATCATTTAAGAATTTTGAAAACATGCTTCACTGTCTTCTAGTTCTTTGGTCCTTTCTACAAATTTTGGTTCTTTTTATAAATCTCTTTCTATTTTCCTATTTTCTTCTAAAAGCTGAAAGAATTTTCTAAAATTTAGTGTGACTTTATTTTTCTCCACTGTGTTTGACATTTGGTGGATTTTTTTCAAACTAGAATCTTATGTTTTCCAAGTTTGGGAAATTAGAAAAAAAATTATTTCTTTGTTTTCCCTTCTTCTTTTCTCCCCCTTTATTCTCCATACTCAAGATTCTTGTTTTTGGTTGTCTAATCTCCTGAACTGGCTCCCAAATTTTTGGTTTAAATTTTTCTTTCTTCCTTTCTTTCTTTCTTTCTTTCTTTCTTTCTTTCTTTCTTTCTTCTCCTTTTTCTCTGTTTTTTTGGGGTGGGGGCTGCCTCAAGTTTATTTGCCTTTAAACTCTTAAATTAAGTTTTTCATTTTTTCTTTTACTATTATTATTAGTTTTGCTTGCTGTTTCAAGATATATTTATTTTGGGGGGATAGTTTTAATAACGCTGAATATTCTGTTTTTGAAGTCATTTTTTCTTTTGGTCTGTTGTGGCCTCTGTCTTTTAAAATAAAGATTTCCTGAAACGGTTATTCTTGTCTGTTTATTTTGGGGAAGGGTTATAATTTTTAGTGTTTTTATGAAAGGTACAACAAAAGCCATCCTGTCATGTATTTTTCTTTTAAATTTGAAAGAGCAGCATTAACAGAAATGGAAAAATTAGAATTAAAAAACTATAAAACACAAACGACCCAGACAAAGTAAATTTTCCAGAGAAATTAACTTTTTTTTGCTGGTGATCTATGTTACTTCCATTTTCCAAATTACAGAGATATAAAATTTCCCATTCACTTTCCTACTTGGAGAAGATGTCAGCCTTTGATAGATGGTTTAACTGGTTTGGGTTACAAATTGACAATAGGAGAAAGAGCCAAGGTCTTGAGTTGCCCTAAGACAGAGTTAGGCAGGGGTGCCTGGGTGGCTCAGTTAGGCTGCTGACTCTTTTTTAAAAATTATTTTTTATTTTTTATTTTTTCAGTGTTCCAAGTAGGCTGCGGGCTCTTGGTTTTAGCTCTGGTCGTGATCTTGGGGTCATGCGATCAGGCTCTGTGCTGGGTGTGGAGACTGCTTGGGATTCTCTCTCCCTCTGCTCTCCCTTCTTCCACTCACGCATGTGCATGTGCACACTATCTCTAAAAATTAAAAAAAAAAGATAGAGTTGGACATATATAATGAAATAGTCAGGCAAGAAGTAGTCAGGTAGAATAGATGAAAATCATATAATTAACTATACCCAGGCAAGTAGACAAGGTTCAGAGGTCAACAGATTGAAGAGCAACATGAGACTTCTGGTTCTACTTTCCTCGTGCAGTGGGCATCCCTGTGCCTGTACTTATCATGGGCCAGGGATTGGCAGAAGCCTTTGGTTCAACCCTGCTCCTGGCTGAGGTAGGATAATGATATTCAGATTCATTTAACATTCATTCAACAGTTACTTATTGCACACTACGTGCTTGGTATTCTGTGAAACACTATTGATAACAATGGAGAGCAAAACACATGGACACTATCTTCAAAGGTTTATGATGTAGTGGCAAAGACAAATAATAATCAAAGACACAGGTAACAAGCAAAGGCTGGGATAGCACAATAAAAGAAAAATATAGAATGCTGTCTTATGTCAGGTTCCCTAGAAACAGCCTGAGATCAGAACACTTGTGCAAGTTACTTATTACGGGAGTGCTCTCAGGGAGACTAGAGAGAGGAAAGCAGGATAAACAGAGAAGAAAGCTAAGCAAGATGTGGTCTCAGCTGGAGACTGGTTTGAGCCTGAGCTTACAGGGCACTCCAGAGTATGAATGACACCACCAACTTGGTCCCACATCGAGGAGGCAAGCCTTTTGTAATTCTGATCTGTCAGTCATTGGATTAGGACCGCTAGGTAGAGTGGGGATGGTGGGAGTGTGGGAGGAGCATACTTGATATTTTATTTGGCTTTTTTAGTTGAAAATATATGTAAATGTGGTAAAAAAATTTACTTTTTTTAAAAAAAAAGAACAAAGAAGCACATCATGAAAACAATTTCTCTTCCACCCTAGCCCATGACTCAGTCTACTTGCAAGTATTTTAAAAACTTTACATGCATATGCAAATGTACATATGTGTGGGGATATATTTGTGTATTTTTTTAACATATTAACCATTTAAAAAGTACATTTCAGTAGCATTAAGTATATTCACATTGTTGTGAAATAGATCTCTCAAACTTCCTCACCTTGGAAATCTGAAACTATGGCCAATAAACAATTTCCCTTTTTCCTTACCTCTCAGCCTCTGGTAACCATCATTCTACTATCTGTTTCTACGAATTTGACTACTTTAGATACCTCATATAAGTGGAATCAAAAGTATTTGTCTTTTTTTTTCTGGCTTATTTTACTTAGGATAATGTCCTCAAGGTTAATCTTATGTTGTAGCATGTCACAGGATTTTCTTCTTTCTAGGCTGAATAATATTCCATTGTATGTATAGGTAACCTTGTGGTTATCCATTCATCCATAAATGGACATTTCAGTTGCTTCTGCTTTTTGGTTATTGTAAATAACACTGTTATGAATATGGGTGTACAAATATCTTTTCGAGACCCTGCTTTTGATTATTTTGAATATATACCTAGAAGTGGGGTTGCTGGATCATATAGTAGTTCTACTTTTAAATCGTTTAAGGAAATTCCATATTGTTTTCTTTCTTTCTTTTTCTTTTCTTTTCTTTTTTTAAGATTTTATTTATTTGACACAGAGAGAGAGAGAGATCACAAGTAGGCAGAGAGGCAGGCAGAGAGAGAGGAGGAAGCAGGCTCCCTGCTGAGATCATGACCTGAGCCAAAGGCAGAGGCTTTAAACTCACTGAGCCACCCAGGCGCCCCTCCATATTGTTTTCCACAGTGATTCCACCTTTTACAATCTCACCAAGAGTGCACATGGTTTCCAATATCTCCATATCCTCTTCAACGCTTGTTACTTGTTTATTTTCTTATAGTAGTCATCCTAATGGATGTATGGTGATGGCTGCTTATGTTAAACACGGGCAGTACAAGAACTGAATGGAAGCTCTATCCACATGTATGTGGCCAGTAGGCTTTCAGCTTTGTTCTAGCATGATCTGTCTGAGCCGTTTTCAGTGAGAAGTCTCTTGATGTCAATATGTTTATGTCTTTTCTCATGGGCCAACCGTGTCCCCCATGAGTACTTTAGTCTTAACCATGGTGATTTACATTTGTGTCCTGAGGGCCAAATAGGGAAGAGAGATAGTGTTTTCAACATTCAGTATGTAAATTTTATTTTTTGCCCTCCTTCAGCTATGTGTGGTGTTTTCACACCCAGGAATCCAGACAGCAAACCTTCATTTTTCTGCTGAGCAGTTACTTGCTGGAAGGAGCTGGTGAGATTGGGCAGAGGAAGAACTACTTGGACAGACTTTCATCTAAACCTTCTGTTTTAAACTTCATCTTCATTCTTCCTGGGGTAGCATGGGTGACAGTTCCTGAACTTTGTGGGATTCCACTACGTAAATTAGGTTGTTTCTCAGTTTTTTTCCACTGTTAAGTGGAGACTCAGCTTTCTCGGGTCTTATAAATCAATTAAAATACATCTAGTTTGGTTTCCAGCTCCAAAAATAAAGTTATTCTTCTTATACCTTTTACTTTTCCTTTTTTTGCACATTTATATTTTGTTTATTAAAACATGTGCCATTAATTTAGTGACTTTTTAAGAGAGGTGGTGGGAGTAGTGACATTGAATAAAAGAAGTCCAGGAGCCTAACAGGATTTTATTAGTGTTGTTTTAACCATTATCGATGAAAAGTGATCCCTAGGGGTGCCTGGGTGGCTCAGTGGGTTAACCATCGGACTTGTGGTTTCCAGTCAGGTCATGATTTTGGGGTCATTTGAGCCCCACATTGGACCCCGGGGTTAATTCGGGGTCTTCTTGGGATTCTCTGCACCTCCCGGTGTTCTCTGTCACACGCAGGCTCTCTCTCTCTCTCCAAAATGAATAAATAAAATATTTTAAAAAGGGGGGGGATCACAATCTCAGTTTTGTGTTACAGAAGACTGGTGCCCCCTGGTCCACAAATAGGTTGTTACGGTCAAGGTTTCCCTGAGTGCACACAAGTAGACCTGATCTGAAGACACATTAAACAGACCAGTTTCAGAAAAATTCTCCCTCCCTACTGTTGCGAATCTGATTCTCTTTGCCACTTCATTTTGGACAGCTGGTGCCATGGCCTTTTAAGTGTGCCACGCTGTGGGACTTGGTACTCATCCAGACCTTCAGTCTTACATGTTCTGTCTTCTAGTCTTACCCAATGCAACTTTCCAAAGGTTCTAGCAGGTGCTTAGGGCTATTTGAATAAACGAACCCCACATCATATGTCAGTTGGCTCCCATATTACCAGTTCCACATAATACATTGTATGGTTAAATGAGCCTTTATTTTCCTTGATAACTCTTAAAACATACTCTTCATGTTGGATTATCAGGTTCCAGTTATAGGATAATAGGGCAAATGATGTTTGGGCAGAGACTCAGATCAGAGCCCGGGGATCATAGATCTATCATGTTGATGCTTTAGAACTGACCCTTAAAAAAAAAAACCAAACAAACACACAAAAAATAGAACCGCCCCTTATGTGGAAATAAATTCCAAAATGGCAGTCACTGAGGAATATGCATTTTTTGGATTATTTTGTTTACTGATAGAAACAATATTACAGGACAGAATAAAAATTTAAACATAGAAAGAGTCACCCATGATCTCATTATCATTCTAAAACCGAAGCTCTAATTTTTCTATTAAAGTTATAGTAGTACAGTAGGTTTCTTCACATTCTAAATTTATTCACTTAACGTTATATATCATAATCATTTCCTTGTTCCTTAGAAGTCTTTATAATCTCATAAAGAAGGCTTTATAATCAGCCATAAAATTTTCTACTGAGTGACTGTACCATAATTGATTTAACTATCCTTTCATTATTGGTAATTCAAACTGTTTTCAACTATTTCTCTATTAGTGTATCAATCAGGGTTCTACCATTAACACTGAAACCACTCTAAATATTGAGAACAGAGAATGTACCCAGCGTAGGAAATTGATTATTCTGGTGGTGGAAGCACTAGAGACAAAGGGTGATGAGAAATCCCAGAAATTAGCAAGGGTGTATTGTCACTTCTACCCCAAAGCTGGGGACAAAGGACAATGGGGTGACATTCACTAATAAGCTCAGGGGCTGAAGTTACCCTACTAAAGCTGGAACCAGGGCGCCTGGGTGGCTCAGTGGGTTAAAGCCTCTGCCTTTGGCTCGGGTCATGATCTCAGGGTCCTGGGATCGAGGCCCACATCGGGCTCCCTGCTCAGCGGGGAGCCTGCTTCCTCCTCTCTCTGCCTGCCTCTCTGCCTACTGTGATCTCTCTCTCTGTCATATAAATTAATAAAATCTTTAAAAAAAATACAGGAGCAACAACACCTCAATAGGTCACTTCACCATGACATTGACAAAGGAACATCTCTGGGAGAAAGTGACTGGGTGATTAGGGTCCTGGGATCGAGGCCCACATCAGGCTCTCTGCTCAGCGGGGAGCCTGCTTCCTCCTCTCTCTCTGCCTGCCTCTCAGCCTACTTGTGACCTCTCTCTTTCTGTCAAGTAAATAAATAAAATCTTAAAAAAAAAAATAAAGCTGGAACCATTGTGGAGACCCTGAGGCAGAGGATGGGCACAGAGAAAAACCCTGGCTTCTTCCTTCCTCCTGCCATCCATTTTTCACTATTGCCTCTGTCATATTGTGATTTATATTAAGAGATACATATTTGGTTTTCCTCCCCACTTCCGACACAGAGCTCTTAAAACATTTGGAATTTTCTTGGTGAGGGGGGTTAAAAAGGTGTTTTTGTTATGTTAATGCTGTGGCTAGGCACTCCTCCTCAGGATACCGTTGGTTGCCCGGAGACCCAACCTTGTGATCAGAGAGTTGTAAAGTTCGGTCCCACACTCTGACCTCTGCAGAATGAGAGGGACTGGAGTTTGATTCAACTGCCAATGGCCAATGATTTAAATAATTATGACTATGTAATGAAGCCTCCACAGTAGCCCAAAAGGAGAGCTTCCGGGTTGGTGAACCTTAGGGGTTTCTGGGAGAGTGGCGAGCATAGGGAGGTCGTGGAATCTCCATGCCCCTTCCCCAGTCCTTGACCTGTGCATCTCTTACATCTGGCTGCTCCTGAGTTACGGCCTCTTGTAATAAACCGGTCTTCTGGTAAGTGAAAACATTTCTCTGAGTTCTGTGAGCCATTCTAGCAAATTAAGTGAAGTTGAGCAGGGGGTTGTGGGAACCTCTCATTTATAGCCAATTTAGAAGTAAAGGTAACAACCTGGACCTGTGTTGGACGAGGTGCTTGGAACCTCTAATCCAGAAGCCCTACTAAGAGGGTGGGCTTGCTAGTGACGTCTGAATTGGCAAGGCATAGGAGAAGTGGGGGAGGGGGCAGTTTTGCCAGACTAAGACTTCAGCTGTGGAATCCGATGCTATCCCCAGATAGATAGGGTCAGAATTGAGCTGATTTTTTTGGACACCCTGTTGGTGTTCTGAGAATTGCTTGTTGGTGTGGGGAACCCCAAGCCCACACTGGAAATGGTACCAGGAGCCCAGAACAGCCTCTCATTGGCATAATCAAGCTGGCCGCCAGCCAACACTAGAAGCTGAAAACCGAGTCTGTATCTCAGTCAGGTCTCCTGAGTTATAGAACTGAACAGGGGATGCGTGAAGATTGAGTCTGAGGAAAATCAGATCTATATAGCAGCATATATAATTTATGACATTTTTAGAAGATGAAAGTCACTGATTTTCTTCTGCATGTTCATTGTCCATAAAGTAAATCTATTCCAAGATACTGAAATAAGATTGTCTATAGACTCCATTATTTAAAATGCAACTCTGTATTCAGTGCCTGGCCCACAGTGGTAGCTCAATAACTGTTTTATGAATAACTGCGTGAATAGTTATAAAAATATTTTCCATTTGTAATTTAAATGATCTTGGTTCTGAAATGTCTAGTATTCGTAGTCCCTTTTCAAGCTTGGCGTTAACAGTCTAGTAAACTAATTCATGGCAGCAACTTCACATTCCGCCCCATCCCCACCCCCCCAGTTTAGGCAATGGTGGCCTTAGTGTATTCATTTATCCTTTCCTTCTTTTAGATATACTATTGCCTTGTTGCCAGGACTATCTTTCTGAAGTAGTCCGACTCCTAAATTCAAATTAGTTTGACTCCTAATCATTTATCTACCTCTCTTCTCCAAGTCCTGTAACTTGGTCTTTTTCAATTACTTCCCAGGATTCCTGAGATCAAATAAGGATCTCCTAAGCCCTAGAATAAGGTAGGGATAATAGAACCATTATGTAACATAATCTTTACAGATTCATTGTACAATTAGCATTGAGAAAGTTTCAATAAAACAAAAACATATTTCCAGAAAGGAAAAGAAACTCTTTTTTGAAAGAGCTATTTAGGGGCGCCTGGGTGGCTCAGTGGGTTAAGGCCTCTGCCTTTGGCTCAGGTCATGGGTGGCTCAGTGGGTTAAGGCCTCTGCCTTTGGCTCAGGTCATGATCTCAGGGTCCTGGGATCGAGCCCCGCATTGGACTCCCTGCTGAGCCGGCAGCCTGCTTCCTCCTCTCTCTCTGCCTGCTTGTGATCTCTTTTCTCTTTGTCAAATAAATAAATAAAATCTTAAAAAAAATAAAAAAAATCTATTTATTTATTTTATTTATTTTAGAGAGCAAGGGAGGAGGCAAGGGCAGAGGGAGACAAAATCTTAAGCAGACTTCCCACTGAGAGCAGAGCCTGACTCGGGGCTTGATCTCATGACCCTGAGATCTCTACCTGAGCTGTAATCTAGAGTCTGATGCTTAGGTGACTGGGCCATGTGGGCATCCCAAGAAACTTTTTTTTTGAGCATGCTTGTATGGTGAGTTACAAAGAATTGTAGGGGATTGTGATTTTGACCTGTCTTAGGTTACTAATAACAGTTAATATTCACAAAAGGATTTGTTAATTTCTCTTTATTAAAAATGATTTTTATGGGGCTTGTAGGGTGCTACTAAGTTACAGTATGATACAACCAAATGGATTTAAATAGGGAAAGAACAATGCCCTGGATTCAGTCATCATTAGACTCCCTCATTAATCAGGGGCTGTTCAACACTCCTTGTTGATGCCACTCTACTGTTTTTACAAATAATATATAATAAGTTGTAGTCCTCAGGAGAGTCAATCAATAATTAATAGTAGGAGCTACTAAGTGAATTATTGCAATCAGATGTATGCTCATCCAGAATTTGTAGAGAATAATTAATATAAAATTACTTGGTAGAAATTAATTTTGTAAGTTGCTCCTTTCACTGGTGAAATGTCAGGTGTGCTTTACAAGTGATGCCGGCAGAAATTATAACGTAATCTCTGAGGATATAATGGGTTTTGAGCTCTTTTCATTCTTGGAAATGTTTGGCTGCATCATACCCTCTCTCCCTCTTTCAAGTAAGTATGAACTCATGTCAGCCCTCGTTAGCTCCCCACTTCATCTTGTGCTAACCCCATACAGGAGAGCAGGTTACCAAGCAACCACTAGCTGTTTCTAAGAGTGTCTGTGGCAACGGTACCTCCTGATACCTCCTGTCATAATGTCTTCTGTTAAGTTGTCAGGATCGGGGCACCAACGTGGTTGCCATAGTCACTCTTAGCAGTGGCCTGTGGTTGCTGGACTGAGAGCATAGTTCTGAGTTCCCAAGATAATTAATGAAATAGTAATGAAATAGGCTATTCTGGCTGTCATTTTTTTTCTGTCATGGGGGGCTAACCAAATTTCTGCATATGAAGAGATTTAGACCATTTAAGTATTGTGATAATTAGGGTCATTCTAGCTAAAATATTTCAAGTGGGTAAAATGTCATTCTGTCTATGGTGTAACATTTGCAAGTATGGCATTTAGTTACCAATGAATTGTGTCTTAAAAAAGTCACAACACACAGTTATTACTGCTGTTCTCCATATATTAGAAAGCAGCCCTTTTAGAAACCAGAATTTGGTCTCCTTGAATTGTTTTCACAGGGTGAATAGCTTCATCTTCATTTAGTAAGGCATGTAGATATGTGCATTTCTGTAGTTATCAGTTTGGTACTTAATCACAGCGAATGTTGCTAATGAAAATAACAGTGTAGTATTTAGATTCACCAGTTTACTTTGTTTCAGATCCTGTGCTCAGTGCATTAGCTCATTTAATCTCCACAAAATCTGTGTGAGGAAGATGTGATTCATTTCCCTCTTTTAAATATGAGGAAACCAAAACAAAGAGAAGAAAAGTAGTTTACCCAAAGACAGACAGCTCCGAAGAGCAAAGCTGGGATTTTTAACCCAGATCTGTTTGAGCCTGGAGGATTTAAGCAAATGAGAATTTGGATTAAAGAACTACAGAAAAGAGAAATCTGGGTTGGATAAAAGGGACGCCGGTGAGGAATTATTTGCTGTAGAAACTCCTCTTTGCAGCACTCGTTCTTAAAGTTGCTACAAAATCAGTCTTAGGACTGCTTGTATGATATTATTTGAGGACTTCGTGAAAAGACCATAGGTCTGAAAAAATTCTCATCCTGGGCCTGAGAGTGATTTGAGAGTCATGTATTTGAGTGATGGCATTGGAGTCTAAAAACTAACTCCTTAGTGATCAGGAAAGGAGATTGCTGGAGATGACTTAGGGGAGAAAATTTGCCAACAGAGCCTTCCTGAAACGCAAGCCTGGGAAGACTGCTAAATAGAAGTGAGGGAATATCACAGATTATTACTATCTGGGGAAGAGGAATTTAAAGGTAGGTGTGAGATAGTGAACATAAACTACTGACTTCATAATTTTGCAAAGGAATTGCCTCTCAGTCGATGTTTATAGGAGGGTAGATTTCTTTTTTATTCATATTCAGGTTTTATTGGTACACAATATTATACACTTACAGAGACACATATTATACACCTGTTTTAGTCTATAATTCTGACACTTATGTAGTAATGTAAACAGCACTACAGCCAAGATACAGACAGTTCCATCATCTCATAAAGTTCCCCTGTCCCTTTGTAATCAAAACCCACTGCCTACCCCAGCCCCTGGCATTGATAATGGTTTTCATGACTATAATTTTTCCTTTTCCAGGATGTCATATAAATGAAGTCATGCAGTAGCTTTTTGAATCTGGCTTCAGTCCTCCAGGGTTAAACAGGTCTGACTTCACTTGCATATTTCTTTCATAACACATTTGAGATATATCCAGGTTTTTTTGTGTTTATTCCTTTTCATTGCTGAACTGTATGCCTTTGAATGAATATGCCATAGTCTCTTTATCCAGTCTTCATGTGAAAGAAATGTGGATTGTTTCCAGTCATTGGTGATTATGAAGAAAGCCTCTATAAACATTCACATTCAGAATTTTGTGTGAACTTAAAATTTATGTCACTTGGGGAACTATCAGGGAATAGGATTGTTGGGTTGTATGGTAATGTAATGGTTCAGCTATTTTTATTGTAAAATACAAAATTATTTTCTGAAGCAGTTTTATATTGCATTCCTATGAGGAATGTATGAGAGTTCCAGTTCCTCTGTAATGCTCCTCCTGGATCCTCCATTCTAATAGGTGTGTAATGCTAGTGTCCCATTGTGGTTTAAACTTGTGTTTCCCCAATGACCAATTTTGTTGAACCTCTTTTTATATGCTTACTTATAGTCTGCATAACTTCTTTGGAGAAGTAGCTGTTTAAGTCTACTGAATTTTGAGAGATCTTTATATATTCTAGGCATAAGTCCNGAACCTCTTTTTATATGCTTACTTATAGTCTGCATAACTTCTTTGGAGAAGTAGCTGTTTAAATCTAGTGAATTTTGAGAGATCTTTATATATTCTAGGCATAAGTCCTTTTTTTTTTAAAGATTTTATTTATTTATTTGCACAGAGAGAGAGATTACAAGTAGGCAGAGAGGCAGGCAGAGAGAGGAGGAAGCAGGCTNAGAGCCCGATGCGGGGCTCGATCCCAGGACCCTGAGATCATGACCTGAGCCGAAGGCAGAGGCTTTAACCTACTGAGCCACCCAGGCACCCCAGGGCATAAGTCTTTTATCAGGTATGTGATTTGCAAATATTTTATCCCAGTCCTTGGCTTGACTTTTCAATTTTTTCACAGTGTCTTTCATAGAGCAGCCCTTAATTTTGATGAAGTCCAATTAATGATTTTTTAAAATGGATTGTGCTTTCGGTCTCTTTTTTTTAAATTTTAATTAATTTATTTTTTTATTAACATATAATGTATAATTTGCTTCAGAGGTACAGGTCTGTGTATCATCAGTTTTACACAATTCACAGCATTCACCATAGCACATGCCCTGCCCAATGTCTATAACCCAGCCACCTATACCCTCTACCCTACTCCCCCAGAAACCCTCGGTTTGTTTCCTGAGATT
Organism: Ailurus styani; assembly: GCA_002007465.1. Lineage (NCBI taxonomy): Eukaryota > Metazoa > Chordata > Mammalia > Carnivora > Ailuridae > Ailurus > Ailurus styani. The sequence continues at coordinate 625,182 of LNAC01000495.1, read as the reverse complement.
AAGAGTCTCTTATGGTTTGTGTCCCTCCCCAGTCCCATCTTGTTTCAAATTTTCCCTCCCTTCCCCTCACAATCCCCCCACTCTGTCTCTCAAATTCCCCATATCAGAGAGATCATATGATAATTGTCTTTCTCTGATTGACTTATTTCACTTAGCGTAATACCCTCTAGTTCTATACACATCATTGCAAATGGCAAGATTTCCTTTGTTGTTGTTGTTGTTGTTTTTTTGATGGCTACAAAGTATTCCATTGTATATGTATACTATATCTTCTTTATCCATTCATCTGTTGATGGACATCTAGGTTCTTTCCATAGTTTGGCTATTGTGGACCTCGCTGCTATAAACATCTGGGTGCACGTGCCCCTTCAGATCACTACATTTGTATCTTTAGGGTAAATATCCAGGAGTGTGATTGCTAGGTCATAGGGTAGCTCTATTTTCAACTTTTTGAGGAACCTCCATACTGTTTTCCAAAGTGGCTGTACCAGCTTGCATTCCCACTAACGGTGTAGGAGGGTTCCCCTTTCTCCTCATCCTTGCCAACAACTGTCATTTCCTGACTTATTGATTTTAGCCATTCTGACTGGTGTGAGGTGGTATCTCACTGTGGTTTCGATTTGTATTTCCCTGATGCCAAGTGATGTTGAGCACTTTCTCATGTGTCTGTTGGCCATTTGGATGTCTTCTTTGCAGAAATGTCTGTTCATGTCTTCTGCCCCCTTCTTGATTGGATTATTTGTTCTTTCGGTGTTGAGTTTGATAAGTTCTTTATAGATTTTTGGATACTAGCCCTTGATCTGATATGTCATTTGCAAATATCTTCTCCCATTCTGTCAGTTGTCTTTTGGTTTTGTTGACTGTTTCCTTCACTGTGCAAAGTTTTTTGTCTTGATGAAGTCCCAATAGTTCATTTTTGCCCTTGCTTCCCTTGCCTTTGGCAATGTTTCTAGGAAGAAGTTGCTGCAGCTGAGGTCGAAGAGGTTGCTGCCACTGCTCTCCTCAAGGATTTTGATGGATTCCTGTCTCACATTGAGGTCTTTCATCCATTTAGAGTCTATTTTTGTGTGTGGTGTAAGGAAATGGTCTAGTTTCATTCTTCTGTATGTAGCTGTTCAATTTCCCCAACACCATTTGTGAAGAGACTGTCTTTTTTCCATTGGCTATTCTTTCCTGCTTTGTTGAAGATTAGTTGACCATGGAGTTGAGGGTCCATTTCTGGGCTCTCTATTCTGTTCTGTTCATTCTGTGTGTCTGTTTTTTGTGACAGTACCGTATTGTCTTGTGATTACAGCTTTGTAATAGAGCTTGATGTCTGGAATTGTGATGCTGCCAACTTTGGTTTTCCTTTTCAGCATTGCTCTGGCTATTCCGGTCTTTTCTGGTTCCATATAAATTTTAGGATTATTTGTTCCATTTCTTTGAAAAAAATTAATGGTATTTTGATGGGGATTGCATTAAATGTGTAGATCGCTTTAGGTAGCATAAACATTTTCACAATATTTGTTCTTCCAATCCATGAGCATGGAACGTTTTCCCATTTCTTTGTGTCTTCCTCAATTTCTTTCATGAGAACTTTATAGTTTTCTGAGTACTGATTCTTTGCCTCTTTGGTTAGGTTTATTTCTAGGTATCTTATGGTTTTGGGTGCAATTGTAAATGAGATTGACTCCTTAATTTCTCTTTCTTCTGTTTTGTTGTTGGTTTATAGAAATGCAACTGATTTCTGTGCATTGATTTTATATCCTGACACTTTACTGAATTCCTGTATGAATTCTAGCAGTTTTGGAGTGGGATCTTTTGGGTTTTCCACATGAAGTATCATATCATCTGCAAAGAGTGAGAGTTTGATTTCTTCTTTGCCAATTTAGATGCCTTTTATTTGTTTTTGTTGTCTGATTGCTGAGGCTAGGACTTCTAGTAATGTGTTGAATAGTGGTGGTGGTAGTGGACAGCCTTGCTGTGTTCCTGACCTTAGGGGAAAAGCTCTCAGTTTTTCCCCATTGAGAATGATATTCGTTGTGGGTTTTTCATAGATGGCTTTCATGATATTGAGGTATGTACCCTCTATCCCTAACTCTGAAGAGTTTTGATCAAGAAACTTTTGCTTTGTCAAAATGCTTTTTCAGCATCTATTGAGTATCATAGTTCTCATAGTTCTTGTTCTTTCTTTTATTAATGTATTGTATCAGATTGATTGATTTGCAGATGTTGAACCAAACTTGCAGCCCAGGAATAAATCCCACTTGGTCGTGGTGAGTAATCCTTTTAATGTATTGTTTGATCCTATTGGCTAGTATTTTGGTGAGAATTTCTGCGTCCATGTTCATCAAGGATATTGGTCTGTAATTCTCCTTTTTGATGGGGTCTTTGTCAGGTTTTGGGATCAAGATAATGCTGGCATCATAAAATGAGTTTGGAACCTTTCCTTCCATTTCTATTTTTTGGAACAGTTTCAGCAGAATAGGTATTAATTCTTCTTTAAATATTTGGTAGAATTCCCCTGGGAAGCCATCTGGCCCTGGGCTCTTGTTTGTTGGGAGGTTTATGATGACTGATTCAATCTCCTTACTGGTTATGGGTCTGTTTGGGTTTTCTGTTTCTTCCTGGTTCAGTTTTGGTAGTTTATATGTCTCTAGGAATGTGTCCATTTCTTCCAGATTGTCTAATTTGCTGGTGTATAGTTGCTTATAATATGTTCTTATAATCGCTTGTATTTCTTTGGTGTTGGTTGTGATCTCCTCTTTTGTTTATGATTTTATTAATTTGGGTCCTTTCTCTTTTTGATAAGTCTGGGGACGGGTTTATCAATCTTATTAATTCTTTCAAAGAACCAGCTGTTCTACTGTTCTTTTGGTTTCTGTTTACAGATGAAAATTAAAAAAGATTCTAAAAAATGAATTGATAAGAAGTTGGTTGAAAAGAGAAAAAAAGGAAAAAAAAAGAAAAAAAATGAGGAAAGTATGTGATCAGGCTGGAGACTAGAACAAAGCCATGCACTAGAGTTAGGGTATATTTTGATCTGTTAGAAGAAACTGTGTCCCAAGTTTTTAAAGAAAGAAAAACCTATATTTATAGAAAAATAGGGTTAAATACAATGAAGGGATAGAATATGACTATAATAATGAAAATTAAAAAAGATTCTTTAAAAAAGGTATTGATAAGATAAAATAGTTAAAAGTTAAAATAGAAGGAGGAAAAATTTAAAAATAGAATAAGAAAGAATAAAATTTAAAAATTTAACTTTGAAAGATTAAAGGATCATGGGAAAAGAGCCATGTATTCTATGTGTTGCTTTCCCCTAGCTCTGGAGTTCCACAGTTCTCAGTGGTAGGTGAACTGGTCTTGGCTGGATGTTCTTGCTGATCTTCTGGGGGAGGGGCCTGTTGCAGGGATTCTCATATATCTTTGCTGGAGGCAGAATTGGACCACTCTTGCCAGGGGCCAGGAGAAATAATCTGCTCGGGTTTGCTCTCGGAAGCTTTTGTTCCCTGAGTGCTTTCGGTACAGCTGTGGAGGATGGGAATGAAGATGGCAGCCTCCCAATCTCTGGCCAGTAGGAGCCAAGAGGTCGGGGCCCCACTCCTCAGTGTGTGGTCAGAGAAAAACAATCAATCCCTCCTGTCTCCCTGGTCTCCAACTGCACTCTGAGCTCACCCAGCCTGTGACTGAGCATTTCTATCTCTGGCGCATGGCCCCGTTTGGAATCTCCAAACTCAGCAGATTCCTGCAGTGCAGTCCTGCACCTCTCTTCCTGGAGGAGGAAGGAGGAGGTCTCCCCAGATCGGCCATTTGTGGGGTCCCTGGTTGAAGAGCAGTGGCCCGACTGTGCCTCAGATCACAGTTTAATGCTCAGCTCCGTCTCTGCCTCCAGCTTCCCCGCTCTGATACCTGGGAGCTCTGCCGCACTCAGACACCCTTGGTCTTTCTGTGACCCTATGGGTCCTGAGACCACACTGTCCCTGCGAGAGCTTCTCCCTCCCAACACCCCCCCCCCCCCCCCCNCTCTGGAGTGATGTCCCTCAGTGGAGCAAACTTCTAAACATTCCAATTTTGTGCTCCGCTGCTCTACTGCTTGCTGGGAGTCTCTCATCCCATATGTTGCCTTGGATTCACTTCTCCGCACGTCCTACCTTCCGGAAAGTGGTCGCTTTTCTGTTCCCAGAATTGCTGCTCTTCTTCTCTTCGATCTCCTGTTGAGTTTGTAGGTTCATAATGGTTTGATAACTATCTGGCTGAACTCCTGGGGCCTGATGATATTTAGTGTCCTACTCCTCTGTCATCTTGCTCCTCCCCCCGTTTTGGTCTTATATCTGAAAAGTCTTTTCTCAACCCAAGGTTACAAAGATTTTCTTCTCTGTCTTAAGCATTTTATAGTTTTACATTTTATAAGTAGCTCTATAATCCATTTTGAATTATTTTGCATAAAATATCTCCATAATTTTACATGGTTCATTTTTTTGGCATAGGGATATCCAGTTTTTCCAGCACCATTTATTGAAATGGCTATCAATTCTCCATTAAACTGCCTTTGTACCTTTATAAAAATATCAATTGACCATATATTTATGTGGATCTATCTCTGGACTCCATTCTATTTCATTGATCTATATGTCTATCTTTTCTCCAATATCACTGTCTTGATTAATCTAGCTGTATAGCAAATACATGAGGTAGTGTGAGTTTTCCAACTTTGTTATTTTTCACAAAATTGTGACTTTTCCAGATTTTACCTTTCCATATAAATTGTAGAATTAGCATACTGATTTTGATAAAAAATTCCACCAGATTTTTAAAAAAGATTTTATTTATTTATTTGAGAGAGAGTAAACAGGGGGAGGAGCAGAGGGAGAGAGAGAAGCAGATTCCATGCTGAGCTCAGAGCCCGAGGCGGGGTTTGATCTCACACCCTGAGACCATGACCTCTGCTGAAATCAAGAGTCAGAGGCTTAACAGACTGAGCCACTCAGGTGCCTCAAGCGCTTTATGTCTTTTAAAGAATTTATTTAATTCATCTAAGTTGTCAACGTTATGGGTATATAATTGTTCATAAGATTCACTTGTGATATGCAGAATTCTAATTTCCTTCCCTGTGAATATGATGAGTGTCATTCCCATGATTAGACTACATTACATGGCAAAAGGGATTTTACGGATATAATTAAGCTTATTAATCAGTGATCTTAAGATAGAGAGATTATCTGGGTGGAACTGTCCCAAACAGGTGTGCCCTTTAAAAGCAGAATGGTTTTCACTGGCTAGTAGCAGAAGATGGAGTAAGAGATATTTGAAGCATCAGAAGGACTCTGCCTTATTGCTGGCTTGAAGATGGAGAGGCTCATGTGAGAAGAAATATGGGTGGTCTCCAGGAGCTGTGAAGAACGCCCAAAGACAGCAGCAAGGAATCAGAGACCTCAGACCTAATCTCGAAGAATTCTGCCAGTAACTTGAATGGACTGCCAGGGAGTTCCTTCTCAGAAACTTCAGATAAGAGCCTAGCCAGTTCCTTGATTTCTGCTTTATGAAACTCTAAGAAGATAACTTGGTTGAGTCCATCTGAACTTATGATCTATAAATCTGAGATAATAAATGAGTATTGCTTGAATCTTTACATTTGTGGTGATTTATTATGCTGGCAATTGAAAACTAAAACACCTTTATTATCCATTTTAATATGTATAGGGTCTTAAGTGAAGTCCCTTCTTCAATACCTGATTTTGGTGATTTGCATGTTTCTTGTATTGTTCTTTAGAAATCAGACTGGAGGTTAATAAGACTATTTCCTCAACTGGAGGTTAAAAAGATTTTATAGATCTTTTCAAAGTGTTTAGCTTTCAGTTACATGGAATTTTCCCTATTATTTATCTGTTCTCATTTTTTCTCTTTATTATTTCCTTCCTTTAGGCTTGCTTTGGGTTTAGTTTTCTTTTTTTTTTTCTTGTTTATAAACATGGAAGCTTAAGTCATTGGTTTGAGACCGCTTTGTTTTTATTTATTTAAAAAATATTTTATTTTATTATTAGAGAGAGAGAGTGAGCGAGCAGGGGGAGGGGCAGAGAGAGAGGGACAGAGAGAATCCCAAGCAGACTCTGAGCTAAATGCAGAGCCCTTTGCAGGGCTCAATCTCATGACTCTGAGATCATGAACTGAGTCAAAAGTAAGAGTTGGGGCGCCTGGGTGGCTCAGTGGGTTAAAGCCTCTGCTTTTGGCTCAGGTCATGATCTCAGCGTCCTGGGATCGAGGCCCGCATCGGGCTCTCTGCTCAGCAGGGAGCCTGCTTCCTCCTCTCCCTGTCTCTCTGCCTGCCTCTCTGCCTACTTGTAATCTCTCTCTCTCTCTGTGTCAAATAAATAAATAAAATAAAATCTTNCCTCTCTGCCTACTTGTAATCTCTCTCTCTCTGTGTCAAATAAATAAATAAAATAAAATCTTAAAAAAAAAAAAGTAAGAGTTGGACACTTAAGTGTCTGAGCTATCCAGGTGCCCCGAGACCTCTTTGTTTTAAATATAAACATTTCATGTTATAAATTTCTCTCTTAGGCATTGCTTTAATGTGTCCTACATATGCTGTTTTTATTTTTAGTCAATTAAAAATATATTCTAAATTATCTTGTGTCTTCCTCTTTAACCTGTGAAACATACAGAAATGTGTTTTTAATTTCCAAACGTATGGGGATTTTCTAGTAATATTTCTGGTTTTAATTAATGATTTAATTCTGTCATGGTGAAAAAATACTCTTTGTATGATTTTAATATTTTTCAACATGTTGAAGTTTGTTTTACAGCTCAGAATATTCTTGATCTTGGTGAATGTTCCTTGTGCTCTTAAAAAGAATGTGTACTCTACTGTTATTAGATAGAATGTTCCATACATGTCAATTAGGCCAAGTTTATTGATAGGAATATTCAGGTTCTCTATATTCATATTGATTTTCTGTCTACTTGTTCTATTGATTAGTGAAAGAGGAATGATGAAGTGTCCACGTACAATTGTAGACTTACCTATTTCTTTTTTCAGTTCTATTAGTTTTTATTAAAAAGTTAGAAGCTCTGTTGGCAGGCACTTCAGGATTTTTATTTCTTTTTGGTGAATTGACTCCTTTTATGGGGAACTTCTCTTTCTCTGTGGTTATTTTTGTTCTGAAGCCTGTTCTGTCTGATAGAAATATACTGCTTAAGCTTGATTTTGGTTAGTATTTCCACAGTATCTCTTTCTTCATTCTATTACTTTTAATCTTCTCTACCTATTTATGTTTAAAAGGGTTTATATATATATATATATATTTTTTTTTTTTTGTAGGTATCACATATTGAGACATGCCCTTTCATCCAGGGTGACAGGACAATTTTTCTTTTACTTGATCCATTTAGACTGTTTATATCAAACATAATTATGGATATGATTTGATTATTGGCTATTGCTATCTGGTTTTCTTTGTTTATTCCTCTTTTTCCCTTTCTCTTAGAATGATATTTTTTATTCCATTTTATTCTTGGCTTATTATTTTGATCTCATTGATTTTTGCAAGTGTTTTGTTGGGGCTTTCGTGAAGTTCACAACATACTTAAAAAAAAGATTTTATTTTATTTATTTACTTGTCAGAGAAAGAGGGGGAGAGTGAGAGAGCATGAGCAGGGGAGTGGCAGGCAGAGGGAGAGGGAGCACCAGACTGCCCACTGAGGGAGCACATGAAAATACCCAACGTAGGGGCACCTGGATAGCTCAGTTTGTTAAGTGTCTGCCTTTGGTTCAGGTCATGATCCCGGGGTCCTGAGATCAAGACCCACATTGGGTTCCCTGCTCCTTTGTCAAGTATATGATTTGCACGTATTTACTTCTAACCTGTTCATCCTCTTTTTTTTTTTTAAAGATTTTATTTATTTATTTGACACAGAGAGAGAGATTACAAGTAGGCAGAGAGGCAGGCAGAG
>LNAC01000495.1:517660-615201 GCA_002007465.1 Ailurus styani | reverse complement strand
GGGAGCCCGATGCGGGCCTCGATCCCAGGACCCTGGGATCATGACCTGAGCCGAAGGCAGAGGCTTTAACCCACTGAGCCACCCAGGCGCCCTATGATTCTTTTTTATATACAATTTGTCAATACATTGTTAAAAAGTTTGTGTCTATATTCTTGAGAGAGCTTGGTCTGTAGTTTTTTTTTTTTTTAAGATTATTTATTTTTATTTATTTATTTATTTATTTGACAGAGAGAGAGAGATCACAAGTAGGCAGGGAGGCAGGCAGAGAGAGAGGAGGAAGCAGGCATCCCGCTGACCAGGGAGCCCAAGGTGGGCCTCGATCCCAGGACCCTGAGATCATGACCTGAGCCGAAGGCAGGGGCTTTAACCCACTGAGCCACCCAGGCGCCCGGTCTGTAGTTTTTAAATTGCTTTGTTTTTGCTCTTTTTCTGGTTTTGACTTTAGGATATTACTAGCTTTATAAAATGAATTAGCACATGTTCCTTCCTCTTATTGGGAAGAAATTGTGGAGAACTGGTGTTAATGCTTCTTTAAATATTTGGTAGATTTTTCTAATAAAACCGTCTGGCTGGGCAGGTTTCTTTTTTGGGAACTTTTAAATTATGGCTTTGATTTTCTTCATAGTTATTAGGCTATTCATATTATTTATTTCAAATTGGCTGAGTTGTGGTAGTTTGTATTTTTGAGGAATTGCCCATATAAAGTTAGGCTGTGTAGAGTTCAAATGTATGTGTGTAGAGTTCTTCTTTATATTCCCTTTTATCACTTTATTGTGTGCAGGATCTGTAGTGACAACCCCCGTTTCATTTCTGATGTTGGAAATTTGTGTGTTCCATTTTAAATTTGTCAGTCTTGCTAGAGAGTTGTCGATTTTATTGATTTTTTTTAATGAACAAGCTCTTTGTTTTATTGATTTTCTTTATTGTTTTTCTGTTTTTAAGTTCTTTTATTTCTGCTTTTTATCATTTCCTTTCTTGTACTTGTTTTTGGTGTATCTTGCTCTTTTTCTAGGTTCTTGAGATAGGAGCTTACCTTATTGACTTAAGACTTTTCCTCTTTTCTAATACATACATCGATGCCATCCCTTGCAGAACTGCTTTAGCTCTGTCTCGGAAATATTGGTACAGAGTAGTTTTATTTTCATTTAGTTCAATTTCTTTTTAAATTTTCCTTGAGTCTTCTTTGACCCATAAGCAATTTAAGAGTGTGTTTTCTATACAGTAGCTAACTGAACATAATTTAAAAAATGCTATTTTATATCTAATCAATTCACTTAAAATTTATTTTACTTAAAACTAAAGTCGGAACACATCTACATTTTGTTAAGATTGTCATAACAACAACAACAAAATCCAAAAATCTTTTTAAACGTTATAAAAAAGGAGTGTGTGTTTTCCCCCCTTAGCTTTATTGAGGTATAATTGACAAAAATTGTGTATGTTTAGGTTTTACAATGTGATTTCTTAAAGGTGTACAGTTTGATGACTTAATGTACTTACACATTATGAAACGATTAGCACAGTCAATTTAATCAATACATTTTTCACCTTATATATCATTTGTGTGTGTATGGGTGTGGTGAGAACACTCTGTTAGCATGAGGTATGCAATACAGTATTATTATTTTTTTTAAAGATTTTTTATTTATTTGACAGACACAGCGAGAGAGGGAACACAAGCAGGGAACCCCAGGACCCTGGGATCATGAGCTGAGTCAAAGGCAGATGCTTAACCACTGTGCCACCCCGGGGCCCCCACAATACAGTATTAACTACAATTAAATACAATAACTACAAAAGTAGTTATATTAACTATAATCACCATGCTATATATTAAAACCTCAGAACTTATTCACTTGATAACTGGAAGTTTGTACCATTTGACTAACGTCTCATTTCCACTCAGAAAAGCCCCTGGCAACCACTGTGCTGCTCTCTGGTTCTACAAGTTTGACTTATTTAGATTCATATGTAAGTGAGATCATGCCATATTTGTCATTCTGGGTCTGGGTTGTTTTACTTAGCATAATGTCCTCCAGGTTCATCCAACTTGTTGCAAACAGCAGCAAGTCATTTTTGTGGCTGAATAATATTCCATTCTATATATCCATATCTGTCTATCTAATGGCATTTTTAATCTATTCATTGGTCTATGGACATACAAATAAGTTAGGTTGTTCTGTATCTTGTTTATTATGAATAATGCTGCAATGGACATGGGACTACAGACATCTTTTCAAAATACCAGTCTCATTTCCTTTGGATATATACCCAGAAGTGGGATTCTAGATCATGTGGTAGTTCTATTTTTAATTTTTTGAGGAAACTTCATATTGTTTTCCATAGTGATTGACATTCACACCAACAACAATGTCCAGGGATTCTCTTCTTCTACATCTTTTCCAACACTTATCTCTTGTCTTTTTGATGATAGCCATTTTAACAAGTGTGAGGTAATATCTTGTGGTTTTGATTTGCATTTCCCTGATGATTAGTGATGTTGAGCACATTTTCATATACCTCTTGGCCGTTTGTATGTCTTCTTTGGAAAAATATATATTCAGGTCCTTTGCCCACCTTAAAATCAGGCTGTTTGCTTTTTTTGCCATGGAGTTGTAGGAGCTTATTATGTATTTTTCAATATTAATCTCTTAGCAGATATAGGATTTGCATATATTTTTTTCCCCATCCCATAGGTTGCCTTTTCACTTGTCGATGGTTTCTTCTGCTCTACGGAAGCTTTTTAGTTTGTTGTAGTCCTATTTATTTATGTGTTGATTTATTTAATTAAAAAAAATTTCACTTACTTATTTGCTAGAGAGAGAGAGCACCAGCAGGGGAAGCGGCAGTCAGAGGCAGAGAAGCAGGACAGTTCTAAGAATTCCATTTTGATCTATCCTGTTTTTGAGGATCTCTTTGTATGACTTTATTAGTGATTGTGGTGGCCATTAAATTAAATAGATACAACTTCTCACATACTCCTGGGGTCATAATTTTGTCAGTCTGCATGGAATATAGATACTTTACCTCTCTACACATCTTTCTCCTCTCTCACTGATACTTGTCTTAGATATTTTCCCATCACACATTTAAAATCACATCGGTATTATGATTAATCTGCAAATCTCAAAAGTAATTGAGAACACTCAACAGGAGAAGGAAAGTCTGTCGTGTTTGCCCACAATTTTTTGCTTACTGTGCATTTTTCTATCTTCTCAATGTCCCAAGATTCCTCATTTTATCATTTTCCTTTTGGTTAGAGAACTTTGCTTAGCCATTCCTTTAGGGTAGTTATGCTAGAGAGAAATTCTTCATTTTCCTTTATTTGAGAATGTTTTGATTTCTCCTTTATTTCTAATGGATATTTTCACTCAATATGGAATTCTGGATTGATTTTTTTTTTCCCCAGTACTTGGACATGTTCCATTTCTTTCTGGTTCTCTGACTTCTCATGGGGAATCTGCTATCATTCAAATTATTTTCTCTATTACAGTGAAGATGTTATTTCTTTTCACTGTTGAAAAAATGTTTTATCTTTAGTTTTCAAAATTTTGGCTCTGATGTGTCTTGGTGTAGATATTATTGAGTTTATCCTGTTTAACATTCACCAGTTACTTGAGTTTATAGGTTTTTTTCTTTTTCTATATTTTTAGAAGTTTTCAGCCATTATTTATTTATTTTTTTGAGTACTATTTTTTAGTTCACCTTTTTCCTACTCCCCTGTAGGGGTCCAAGGACACAATTGTTATATATATTTTTTACAGTCCTACTGGTCCCTGAGGCTCCATTTATCTTTTGCTATTTTATTTTATTTCTCTGGCTCAGAATGAGTAATTTCTACTTTTTTTTCTTCCAGTTAACTCTCTCTTCCCTTTATACTACTATTGAGATGGTGTGTTGAGTCTTTAAATTTTAGTTGTTATTTTTTGGTTGTAGATATTTATTTATTTATTTATTCATTCATTCATTTATTTATTTATTGAGTAGTCTCCACGCCAAGTATGAGCCCAATGGGGGACTTGAAATCATGAGCCTGAGAGCAAGACCTGAGTTGAGATTGAGAATCAGACACTTAGGGGCACCTGGGTGGCTCAGTTGATTAGGTATCTGACTCCTGATCTCAGCTCAGGTCTTGATCTCAGGGTCATGAGTTCAAACCCCAGTGTGGGTTTATTTTATCTGTGGCTATTGGCATTTCTAGGTTGCTTACTCCTTCCATTCTAAGTTTGGGATATGAGGGAAAAAGAAAATCTGGGGAAGCCACTACCATGTTGTTCCTTGAAAACTGAGGGGTCAGCTGTTCTACCTCCTTTTTCCCACTTTTCATAGTCTTCTTAGTTTTGTTTTATATAAAATGTCTATGGATTTTAGTTGTATTCAGCAAAAAGAATAGTTGTACCTAGTGGGAAAATCATATCTACTCCACCTTCTCATAAAGATGGATTAAACGTATTTTCCCAGTTGTCCTATGACAAAGCAAAAATTGCACAGGAAGGAGTTAAACAGTCAAGAAAGAGAAGAAAACAGTCAAGAAATTGTTCAAGGCTATTGCAACAGGGGAGAAAGAACAAAAGTTAGAGTTTGTGAAACTTTTTTTAAAACCGCAAAACAAATGAATAAGCAAGCAAACATAAAGAGAATTATACCTGTAAGCTCAGAGAACAAACTGACGTTTGCCAGAGGTGAAGGGGGATGGGGGATGGAAAAAATGGACGAAGGGGAGAGGGAGATACAGGCTTCCAATTATGGACGTATAAGGAATACAGTCAGTGATAATGTAATAGTGTTGTATAAAATATATAAAATATTTCTTGTAGTCAGTGAAAAAAACAACTCAGCTTCAATGAAACGAAGGGCTGGAGAGCTTTTAAGAGCTGGGGTTGGGGGGAGATGGAAGGACATCTGAATGTGCTATTTGACTTTACACAAGCAAAAGAGAACTTTCTCATATCTTTATGACAGGAGGTATTTGACAACCTGGGGCAAGGCAGCCACTGAAGTTAGCATCCTGTTTTCCTACAGAAACTAGAAGATAGGATACCATCTTCCTTGATAGTGCACCTCAAAGGTATGGCTCCCATTTCCTTCAGAAAGACATTCCTGGGTTGTTAAACTGTCAGGAGGCTTTTAAAAAGATTTATATCTCAAAGGGCAGACGAAAAACTTATAATCACAAATTTTCTAAAGTAAATGTTCTAAGAAAAAAATTTTCTAAAATAAGTGTTCTAGGGCGCCTGGGTGGCTCAGTGGGTTAAAGCCTCTGCCTTCGGCTCAGGTCATGATCTCAGGGTCCTGGGATCGAGCCCCGCATCGGCTCTCTGCTCAGCAGGGAGCCTGCTTCCTCCTCTCTCTGCCTGCCTCTCTGCCTACTTGTGATCTCTCTCTGTCAAATAAATAAATAAAATCTTAAAAAAAATGTTCTAAGAAAAGAAAATTAAAAATGTATAACTATAAATTTTCTAAAATAAATGTTCTAAGACCTCTAAAGAGGTCTACAGTCAGGAAGAGGTCTGTGTACAGTTCAGTCAAGTTGAGGGAAATGCTAAGGCTGCCTTGGTCACCTATGGGAGATAAGTGCTAACCATCATCTCGTCATAGGCATAGCTATTCCTTTTCTGTCTCCCATATGTCTATTTCAGTAATAATTTGCATAAATATCATATATTGTCCTTCCCCCATCCATTTGTTCAAAGCTGGGTTGTGTGCCTCTACTATGCATGCAAGAAGAAATATGTTATATATCATACTTAGGCCAATAAAAGGTAGTTACAACAATACAGACTTGTAGGCAAGTATTTTTCAGAGCCATCTCATTGATCCTCTTTATATCCCTCATGATTCATGGTTTGATCCTATTCCTTTGTTGCGTGCTTTCTGATCGGCACATTCAAATATGTCTGCATTTTCGTGAATGATCTGCTGATGATTCTGTGACTCTACCCTCTGACCTGACCTTGCCCATCACATAATTCAGGGATTCTGATTCCTGGCTGAACGTCCACCCTGATGAAGTATTACTTTAAACCTGGTCTTTGACAGGACTTTTTTTTTGTTGTAGGAGGAAAAACCAACACAGCCATGTCCACCACCATACCCATTACAAGCTAAAGATTAGGAGAGCAGTGTGAGTGGGAGAGGTCATCATTTGCTTTTTACATCTCTAGACATAATCTGTATTCTAACAGCAAAGTTTATTTTACATGGAAGGATGGAATTTAGTAAGCATGTGTTACAAAGTTTCGCAGATCTACTTCTTCATGTAAAGGAAGGAAGCAAAGAACCAGAATATGTATTTTGTTTCTTTTCAACTTACTATTCAATATGGGTATTGGCAGCCTGCAAAAACAAACATCACACATATCTCAGAGGCCATATTCATCTTTTAGATGCTGAAAAGGATTGCATTGTTTTAAAATAACGAACTTAAGTGGTGTAAAAATTGTTTAGATCTTCTCCCTTTCTTGGACTTCCTTAAGAAGTGAATGATTCATAGAAGGGCTTCTTCCACAAAGGAAATTTTCATAAACTTATAAGCTCAGAAGCCAATAGTACAAAGCAATACACTTTTGTGTTTCAAGTGACTCTGTTATAGCAATTATTATAAAGACAGAAAAATCTTTATTAGGCTTGGAGGTTACAGTATATGTTACAGTATTTAAAAGCAGCCTGATAACTGGCGTTATTTTATTCTCTCCTTCCAAAGGACCCCCCACCAGGGACACGTAACTTAAAGGTAGTAACTTAAAAGACCATAGTGTAGTCTTGAAGAAATTGTGCAAAAGCTAAAGAAAAGGTATTTGGCTCTTAGTCTAGGTTCTGTCACAATCATCGTGCACAAACTTAGAAAACTTTTTTTTTCTTTAAACTTGTTTAATTGTATTTGGAAAGTAATTCACAGAACTTTTATTATGCTAGTATTAAAGGAAATGATAGACATTTATTTTGTGTTTTAATCATGATAAAGGGTATTTCCTACATATCATATGTTTGACCATGGTTTGATGACTGATACCTTTAAGTCTATATGGAACAGGACTTAATCTTTTTAAAATGGGATTTGGTTAATATAGCACTACCCTATCTCACCAGATGGAAGTATGACAAATTAGACCATCTCCATAAAATGTTCTGGATGCAAAATATCCTATATGCAAAGTGATATGTAAATTTAAGGTATTCTTTTACAACATCATATGATTTTCTAACCTTAGTACACACATCATTAAATGTATCTGGCAAATATTTTGCTATTATTATACCAGAATTCACTCAGTCAGTAAGTGGTAGGACCAAGATTTGGGACAAAACTGTTTGCCCACAGAGCCTGAGCACCTTACCTTCATATATTATGTGCTCAGCTGGAATATAGATTTTGAGTGCAGTGAGTCCAAAGATAGAGAAGATCTTTACTAAGGCCCGGAGTAATATTAAAGTAAAATATGCCATGAGAAAACATGTCTTAGACAAAGCTGAATCTTAACTGCTACCTCGTGTCTAGTTTGTGATTTACAAGTATGTGGTTGAAAATTTGAAAAGTTGCCTTCATATTAGGTATTCAAAGATTTTCACATATATCAGTCTTACTTCTCTACAAAGGAGACTTAGGGAGTGAGCAGTGCTATTGATTAGTGTATCCTTCTCGTGGGTTTAGTTTTATTATCTATAAATGGAAGAAGTTGGAATAAATGTGTATTGCATTTAGCTTTTCCCATATGTAATGATCTTTTTTCTGTAATTTTTAAGTATGGGGAATATTCAGTTCATCTGGAAATTGGAATTCCAACTGCCGAAAGCTGTCACCGCCTCTAGATTATGAGTGAGATAGAGGAAATGAAGACTTGCAACTCTCTTTTCCTATAGGCATAGGGTTGTGAGTGTTGGGTGTCCTTCCTTCCACTAAGCTCAGTATTTATTATAAAGAAGAGACATGCACAAGTAACTTGCATCCACGTTGTATCAGAAAGATTCTGCTCTGGTATTGACCCATATATAGTCATATGCAGCATATATTTGCTGTACCATATCCTGTGTTGTGAAATTCTTGGGAAAATGGTCAAGTGGAATCTGAGAGCCTCATACCTTCCTGCCACAATTTCCATCTCTTGGCAATAGATGTGGCTAAGAGACCATGGCCATGATTCTTAAGCAGAGAATGCAATATGCTCCCTGCTCTTTTCCTAAAAACAAGGATGTATATTCACATGAAGGGTGCATGAATAACATTTCCAAATGTTTTGCTTAAATATAATTTGTTTAGGAATCCTAATTGCTTTCTCTTTTTAATACTGCACATTCATGAATAGATTAGGGGGCAAATTAGCACTTTGTATTCCCAATGAGGTGAAGGGAAGTTACTGGATTCTATCAAAAGCCCACAACTATGCCCTTAAAAAATATTCAGACTAAAAGTTTAGTAGAACTCCATTTTGTTAGAGGTTGGGCTCGAAACTAGGGCCAGACCCAGGTCATCAGCCCAATCCCCGAGGAAAGGCTGGTCCTGAATTTAGGAATGTTTGGGTTTTAGAAAAGTCATCTGTTGGGGCCGAGGGCTAGAGGCAGTGCTGAATATTCTAACATCGGGATATTCTTTGATATTGCATGCATTTGACAAGCAGCCTTTGATTTTTGGAGATCTCAATTTTTGCTTCAATGTCACCAAAAGATTTGAAGGCTGATAAGGCCTAGAGAAAAGAAGTATTCCTAAATTTGATAAGTCTTATAAAAACTTTGACTCACCTCTGAAACTCTAGGCCTGGAGAACTAATTCCAATCCTGACCAGGGTTTTTCATACCTCAGTCATTTGCAGACCTTCTTCCTTCTTTTAGGAAAGTATTTTATTTTTCTCCCTTTTTTTTTTCCTCCCAAGATTTTATTTATTTACTTTGGAAGATTTTTTTTTTATTTATTCATTTGACAGAGAGAGAGAGAGCACAAGCAGGGGGAGAGGCAGAAGGAGAGGGAGAAGCAGGCTCCCCGTTGAGCAGGGAGCCTGACATGGGGCTCGATCCCAGAACCCCAGGATCATGACTTGAGCCAAAGGAAGACGCTTAACCAACTGAGCCACCCAGACACCCCTATTGTATTTATTTATTTGACTGAGAAGAGACACAGTAAGAGAGGGAACACACGGAGGGGGAGTGGGAGAGGGAGAAGCAGGCTTCCCGCTGAGCAGGGAGCTAAATGCAGGGCTCCATCCCAGGACCCTGGGATCATGACCTGAGCCAAAGGCAGACGCTTAACAACTGAGCCACCCAGGCATCCCAATTTTTCTCTTTTTACTGGGCAGTTTTCTATTACTTATAAACTGACTGAAAGTACATTTCTTAATATCTGAGACTCCTATTATCCATTTGCAAATTAAAGATGATAGTACCTGCTTTATCTCTTCAAAGGGGGAGATATGAGCCACAGAAAGTGATTTAAAAGAGTTTTTGAGTAGAGCAGTAGTCATTATAGAGTAGTAGTAAAAGCAGTAATTGCAGTAGTTATGGTAATTTCAGTGGGAATGCTATTAATAGTAGTAGTAGTCATTCTTAAACCCCATAGGTTAGTAGTACTTGTGAACGAGACAGAAAATACTGTCTGTAGATATGTCTGTCGTGTGTCCTGTTGCTTTAGTCCTCACTATAGTCAGCTGATAGTATTAAATGCTCTCAGGCTCCTAAACTCTGGTATGTTTTGGCTTAACTAAAGATTTGCCAAGAAAAATATACTATTCCTGGAAGCCAAATTAGAAGAGATATTTTTCCCTGCCCCATTTCACAGAATAATGGTTTATTAACTTACTAAGTGTTAATGGAAATTTAACCTTTATCATAACAATTGTGATATTTGTCAAATTCTAGAACTTGGGGAAGATGCTTGAAACTCGGTTTCTTGCTGTACCTCCACCTTATTCAAACTCAGTGAAGTTCTCTTTCGTTGTTGATTTAACATCCTCTGTACTCCAGGCCCACTTCTTGTCTTGCTTTCCTTTGGACTGGCTGTTCTCTGAGTGTCATCTTCCGTCGGCTGTTAGCTGGCTTACATGGACTGAAGAGGGCTTGGTTTTCCTGTCCCTTCCAAGTGATTTTGAAGTGGCTTTAACACACTGTGAATTTTTAGACTTGTCAAGTACATAGTTGCATATTGAATTTTTAAAAATATGGATACATTGTGAGGATGACCCCTGTTGTGGCTAGGTCCCATTAAACACACTTTAGACAGGGTTTGGCTTCGTGTTTCTCAAACTTCGACTCTTTGCTTCAGAATCACCTGGAGTATTGGGCCCTAGGACTCGTGACTCAGTCCTGCCTTTTAACAAGCTCTCCCTGAAGTGCTTGTGAGCAAACTAAGATTTGATTGATACTGTCTGGGATGGAATCATCGAAGTATTGTATTTTTAGGAGAGCAACAGTATCTTTGTATTGGTTAATATGTTAAATCAGACTAGAGTGTGAGCTCTTCCAGAGAAGGAGCTGTAGCTTATTTGTGCACAGGCTAGGTGCTCAGTAAGTATTTTAGACCTGAGTATGAAGCTTAATCCACCGAGTTGCACCTGAGACAGTTCAGTGATCCAGCTTTGCCGGATGGGAGAATGAATGGTTAAAATGCTCATGGGTCTGGCTTCCAGTCTTGTCCTGTTATGATAATGATGGAGCTCAAAAAAATAATTAGGAATTAGAACTGGATTACAAACTGGAAGCAAACTGTTCACTTTACAGATGAGGAAACTTAGACCTACCATTGCTGAGACTTAGATAAGCTTTCGAAACTAATTAACAATGGACCCAGGAGCAGAATTGAAGACTTCAAACTCCTAGATTACTCTTCTTCCACGATAAGCTCTCAGATATGTTTCAGTTTTTTAATAAGATTTATTTATTTATCAGAGAGAGAGCAAGAGGGTGTGTGTGGGGGAGGGGCAAAGGGAGAAGGAAAAAGAAACTTGAGTAGATTCGGTCCTGAGGGCTCCATCTCGTGACTTTGAGGTGGTGACCTGAGCTGAAACCAAGAGTATCACTACTCTGAGATCACGAAGGGAGCCCAAACCAAGATGCTTAAATGGATGCTTAACCGACTGTGCCATCCAGGCACCCCACGGATGTTTCATTTTTGATGCTTAATGGAAGGGCACTTACACAATCTTGGTTAATTAATTTGTTGTTGTTTTTTATTTTGTTTTATTTTTAGGTGCCAGGATGTATAGTCAGTTATCTAGCTAAAACTGTGCCCGTCTCTGAAAAATACATCATGTCAATTCTGTGTAGCTATTGTTCAATATTTTTAGGTGAGGTTGATATCTGTAAATGGTATCCCCTGGGAATCGCAAGGTGAAGGCAAGTGATGAATCTGGCCCTTCGGTCAGTTCTCACAGCCTCTTCCTGCCAGCGTGTGGGACCAGCCTCTTACCAGGCTCAGGCTTCTCTTCCCAGCATCCGTTACCCACCCTGCTGCCCGTTGTCCGTCGTCACTTGAGGAGAGGCAAGCATCCTTCCCAACAGCGGTGGTTATATATCCTGGTTCTGCCACTTTCTGGTTCTGCGCCTCCGACCTCTTGGCGCCTCAGTTTCCTCAATGATAAAATGGGGGTTTTAACAGCATCTGCCATAGAACAATAATGAGCTAATAATGTAAAGCCCTTCGAAACAGAACCAGGTTCATGGTCAGGCACTTAATACATATCGGCTTTGATTTGCGGGCATCACATTCCTCTGCCATTGCTGTTCTCCATAAATTGAAAGAAAGGAAAGTTAAGATTGAAGGACCCGTGACTCCTCCCCGGGGAACTTTTACACACAGAGAAACTAACGCTTAGAGATGTTGTATATGTTTCCTGGGATTACGCGATTAGAGACGGAAGTGGCGTTAGGCACTAATTCTCTTCCAGACCCTGTGGAATTTCAGGGGGTGGATGGGGAAGGCTGGAGCAAGATTCCTCATCTCCCGTTTCCCTTCTTGCCCTGTCCTGCAGCCAGTGTAGGGACTCGCGGCATCAAAGGCACTTGCATTGGTGTTTCAGAATTGCTAGTCAATTCTGCAGCAGGCATTGATGCCTCCGGTAATACTGTTGGCTAATTTTTAATCGATTTTGTGGCCTGTGAAATGCCTGGTTCTGTGAATTAGATGAAATACGTAATTCTTGACTTAGTGTAATCTTCAAACATGGATGGGGTATTTTTTTTTCAATTGCATGGAGAAAATATGAAAAGTTAAGAGAGATCAACTGAAAGTTAATTTTAAGGAACTAGGTGAGTCTTTGCAATTTCAAAATTTTCAGAAGGACTTAATTCCAACTGCTAAACATTAGTGATTTCCCAGTTGGTGTCTAGAGTCTTTAAAGAGACTAGAGCTTCTTAGAAATAAACAGGTGGTACTCACAATAGAGCATTAACAGTTGCTGCTGCTTTGTCACAGTTTCTGTTACTAAAGAAAAATGATCTTCCTCTATGATTCTTCCTCAGTAGCTCCAGGATTATGGAGGCAGGGGAATTACTGCAAACTTGCAAAATGCCCTGCAGACTCTTTAAATTTAGTTTTTCTTTTTTTAGGATTATTTATTTTAGAGAGAGAGAGTGTGTGCACCGGCATGGGGGGAAGGGCAGAGGGAGAGAGTCTTGCCTGAAGCGGGGCTCGATCTTATGATCCTGAGATCATGACCTGAGCCAAAACCAAGAGTTTGTTCCCTTAACTGACAGAGCCACCTGGGAGCCCCTAAATTTAGTTTTTTGGTAAAAATATCAAGAGGGCTTTATTAGGGTTTTATTTAGTAAAATGGGAAATTAATAATATGATGAAACCATCTCATAATATTTAATAAATGATATTATGACATTCTAGTCTGAATATAGCTTTGGGGAGAGTGAGACATAGCGCATGCAAAGTGTGCATATTTGAATTGGCAATTCACAATAAATGTGGAGGTTACAGCTTGAGAAATGGGCCTCTAGAAAAAAAAAATTAAGGCAAGCCAGACTGCTATGTGAGAATAATTATATCATGTAATTTGCATGCAAATATATTTAAACTGAAGAAATAATTCTAAGTTATTCATAGCATAAGGTTGACTTTGTAGTGCCATTATTCCCTACATAAAATATATGCTATAAATCATGCTTTTAATGTAGAGAATAGTTGAGGTGAAGTTACAGTTTTCTCCAAGATGTACAAAATGCGATTGAATATTCCACGTTAAAAGAGGTAATTCTCAATTACAGCATATTGGAATTACTTGATAATCCATTATATGTAAGTAGTTTAAGCAAAATGTGCCTCTTTACAACAAATTAACTTTTCTTCAAAGGATGTATTTCTACTCTTTGTGTAAGGTAATAACTATTTATTTATAAACTATAAAACATATAGCATTGTTATGCCTACAGCACTCAGAAATTACTAGGCTATATATTCATTAAAGAGAAGTAATTACTTTCCAGATATCTTGCCTACAATCTTTTATTGACCTCATAATGCAATTGCTATGCTTAATAGATTGATGCAGCTGTTTATGCAATTCTTTTCACAACATATGAGTTTGCTACACAAGTTCAATAATAATTCAAACAGGCTCACCCGCTTAATAAACTTAACAGACAGGAACACGGGGACTGCAGCATGTAGGAAAATATCAGCTGAGAGCTCCAAGGATATGGAAGAGGTGGGCAAAACCGAGAAATGTTTTTATGGCAATTGATTTGTAATTGTTACTGCCCATATTTGGTCTCATTGGCAAATAATGGGTTTTGAGTACAGTCACTTAAGATCATTTAAATTCTGATTTGGAGGAGATAATTTGCAGAGTTGAAATTCATTTTCTTGAAGATGCCACAAAAATACTCATAGATCACTATGGACATAAAAATATAGGAGCAGTAACGCTAATGATAATACAACAATAATTTCTCCCTCCTTGGAGGGTGGGGAGATTGTTATTAGCACACTGCGTGTTATGTCACAGGTTTTTCATCCAGTGTTCTTCTGACAAGAAGTAGAAAATATTGGTATGAAATAAAAGTGTGAATGCAAACTTGACTGGAATAGCAAGTAAAATTGAAGAGGAATTATGTGATGTGGATTCATATGATTAGAGTTCAGAATGATGACTGCTTTCTATTAACTTTGCAAATTGCCAGTTTTATTAAAAGCAAGCATTTGAACCATCTACATGAAAGTTAGGTGTCTAACATCTACCCAAATATATAGTCATAGCTGTTTATATTATATGTGCTACTTAGGCAAGCAGGATGAAAACTTATAAGGAAATGCCTTTTGAGATGTGTTGTAAAGTTGAAATGATAAATACTTTACTATCTACTGTACAAAACCCAGTTTGTTTAAAAATGTATTATTTTAGGTTGTTTACTTCTGCTTATAATTTTAGTCTAGATAAAGAACATATTCTGGGACAGGAAAATGTACTATTGTGATAAAACCTTCTTCAAATACAAGTGATCTTTATTTTTAGGAAATCTTAAGGAGGGCAAAATCTCGGTATCGATCTTACTGTTTCAGTTGTCATGGTTAACAAAAGACAATTCAAGCAACATTTTTAAAGTGTATTTATTAAGATGATGAGGTGACTAAATCTAAAACACTGGTATTCGACACCTTTAAAATTGGACTGTAACTTTGGTCAGGAAAATACTAATCAGTGTTCTCTGCTCAGTATTGGTATCATATGGTAGTATCACTTTTTATTAACATAATACAAATATCCTGTGCAGGGCTACACCTTTCATTGCTTGCGGCTTCGGAATCAAAATGTCACAGCAAATTTTACTTTCACTAATAGATTGAGACTTGTACATTACATCGGTAAAATTGAACAGTGGCGGTATTATGCCAGAGTGGCAAAGGCAGGCACAAACGACAATATCCTAAATTACAGCTTGGTTCTCCTTTGTCCCCAAACAATAGCAAAAGGGAGAGAAGTTGGAAAAGTAGTTTATTACCTTTTTGGAGAAAAGTTCACCTCTCTGCACCTTCTCTCTATGCATTGTCAAAATATCACATTATACAATTCACTGGAAGTGAACTTCCTGCTAAATACCCATTAGGTTCCCAGGAGATGCCTTACATTAATTGTTTAGTGAAAGCACCCTTAGGCTATCACCGGGGAAGCACATTAAATGCATAAAAAGAGAAGTTGACAGAGATCCCTGTAGAACAAGATGCATCTACCAAGCTCCAGACTTCTCCAGGAACAATCCTGTGAGGCCGTGTGGAGAATGGTCATTCGGGGTGGGGGTGGTTTCTCTCTCTCTTTTTTTCTTACCCCCTACTTGGTACAAACATAAAATTAGCATGGCAGAAAAAATGATTCGAGAAAATGATTAGAAAAAGAGTGCTCTGGAATTGTAAATAGCATTAGCTTATGTGTCTTGGTTCTCAGGCATCAAGGCAGTTTACAGACGGAAAGGAATTGTAAAAGTTGAGAGGAAGGGTATTATCCACCTAATGATGTTATAAAATAGGAATGATGGCAAATAACCGAGAGGGAAAGATAAGTTTTGAAGTAAATGAGAAGAAAGTAGCAAAGTTTTAGGCTAATGGCCAAATAGGCTGATGAAGGGAAAAAAGTCGAGTCACAAGATGAATGACAGTGAATTCTGGCAAAATATGTTTTCATGGTCTGTCTGCCACATTGCATCTGAAAACGTTTCCCGTTCTGAATATAGCACAGATTTTTATCACCCCCTTGTTTAGTTACAATTGCTGGTGAAACTATTGTACGTCTATTATGCACTATTATGTTTGTTTATTTCACATCATTTTGTTTAGAATGTTTCTAAAAAAGAAATGTAAAAAAGCAAACAAAATATGTGCTTGGTGGCTTAAATCTCCCCCGCCCGACCTCTTTTTTTTTTTTGGTCTGCATTACCGCGAAAATTCCACTAGAGGGGGCAGTAGTAAAACAAGAAGCAAGATCGAACGGGATTTTAACTTTTTCATTCTTTTCTTCCAGAGGTGAAAAGACTCTCTCTCTTCTTTTCTCAAACCTGGACAGGAATATTATGAAGAGGGTACAGGGAAGCAGTGAATATGTCCTACGGAAAGGATCTTTAGGTCTTTAAAATGCTTCCATTAACTATAGCTTTTTTTCAATTTCAATGTTAATATTTTAGTCAATTTGCAGTTAAATTTTACCCAAAAGAGCAAAAATTCTTAGTTAAATATAGGTAGGATTTGATATGTTGGCATTACAATTACTGGAAGCTGAAATCTTAAAAGAAGAGGTTTCACCCATGTGACTTTTCCTTCGTGACTCTAATCATTACATAAGGCACTGATAGCTGAAGATTATTCTTTAGTTGACGACTTGCATTTACCTAAGGCATAGACATGGTCTTAACTTGAGTTCATCACAGAAAATTTTTTAAAAGGGCAATAGAAAAATGTGTCATTTGTTTGTAATTAATCTTTATTAAATGCCCAATTTGCCAAGCATTATAAGCTTTCAGGTAACTATTGATTTAATGCAGTATTGTATTACTATTATTTCTCTTAAGCCATAGCCACAGAAATCCCCTAGCAACTAACAATGCTAACACCACAGAGGTACTGTTTGCTGTGAGATGGTGTCATATCATAAGAGTCGAGGTCGCACCCCTGTCTGTTGGTCCACGTGGGCTTTGGCATCAGTGAGGAAAAGCCCTATCCAGAAAGAGCTCAAGTCTTTAGGCCTTTCTAAACTTCGATACTTCCTAAACTTATAGGATTGAAAAATATATATATTTTTTAGTTTTTTCCTCAAAAAGTTTGTGAAGTACCATGTTGTATTGGATTAAATAAAATAAACCATCTGAATCCTTATCATAATTGTAGGCAGAATATGTGTGCTTGATAAATATTAGCAAATTTTATGTTCTTTCTATTCTTTCCACATATCCGTTCTTTGTCCCTTAGAATATGTAGTTTGGGTAGATTTTCATGATATGCTACCATTTTTAGTATTCCTATCCAGTCTTTTTTTCTGACTTAACCTAGCATAGATTTTTCTGAAGGAAACTGGCTACTCTTTGCTTGAAGATCTGCTTTTCTACTCTGACACATTAAAATGTTATGGATTGGTATTTCTTTTGCCTTGCTTTTGGTAGATTGCCAGTATTTCTTACAAATGTCAGAAGAATGTTTTAGAAAATTAATGTCTAAGTTTCCTAGCTATGTAAATTTCATTGTCACTTAAAAATAGCTCTGAAGAGAATAACCGTCATCCTCTATATATCAGAGTCATTAGAACATTCGATCTGGAATATATTCTTAGAAATTATTTAGTCCAAATGCCTCCAACAAATGGAACCTGAGGACTAGCGGAGTTAAATGGCTGCCCAAGGTCACACTGCTAGTTGTGAGCTGAGCTATAACTGAAATATTTCTGTCCTCCTTCAAAATTATTTCATAACCCAAATTACAGATTTGGCCATTTTCTTGTTTGATTTGAAGAAAAAAAAAGCTTCTGTGAGTAGATAGAAGGTGGAGAAATGCCCCTGATCTAATGTACATTTTGTGTAGCTCTTTGGAGTTTATGAAATCTCCTTGCAAACATGGTTGTCTTTTTTTTTTTTTTTTGGTATTTATTTGACAGAGAGAGAGAGAGATCAGATCACAAGTAGGCAGAGAGGCAGGCAGAGAGAGAGAAGGAAGCAGGCTCCCTGCCGAGCAGAGAGCCCGATATGGGCCTCGATCCCAGGACCCTGGGATCATGACCTGAGCCGAAGGCAGCGGCTTTAACCCACTGAGCCACCCAGGCGCCCAAACATGGTTGTCTTTAATGATGCTTTGGTCTCCCATCCAAGTACTAACCAGGCCTGACCCTGCTTAGCTTCGGAGATCAGACGAGATCAGGTGCATTCAGGGGGTATGGTGGTAGACTAATGATGCTTTGGTATGTGAGGGAACTTTCATGTTCCCTTACACTGCAAGAAAACTTTTCTTATATTTCTTAGCACTTTTTCATTCTGTCTTTATGCATTCTCATACTCAGTGGAGTAAGGGCTGCTGCCCCCATTATGCAAGCCATTGAGCTAACTTATATGGATGCTCTATAACTTGCTTTGGAAATGGTTATTTAGAGTACTCAGCTCACTGGTGCTGAATTACAGATTTTTTTTCCTCCTCCATTGTGCAGTTCTGTGACCTCAGGTGTGTAATGGACACGGAGTGGTGATGGTGTTTGGTGCCTGGGGCAGTGCCACCAACACAGAGAACTGTCATGATCTCCATATACCTCCTATCCCCTTCCTCCAGCCTAAAGAAGGGAGGGAGCCGGGAGACTTCTTTGATCTCCAGTTCCCTGTGGCCAACTGCTTTTCTCCGTCTCTATTTCAGAACATACCTACTGCCTTCCTTGGGGAGAGTTGGGTGAATTGTAGAATTCTGATATTAGAAAGAAATTGTAGAGACTTCCTGTTCAGTTCCCTCATTTGCTAGGTCCACAGTGATTAAAGTGATTAGCTCAGGGCCATTCACTCCCTTATTTATTTATTCATTAAACATGGTCTTTCTAATTAAAAAAAATTTTTAAAAAAAGATTGTATTTATTTATTTGACAGAGAGAGACACAGTGAGAGAGGGAACACAAGCAGGGGGAGTGGGAGAGAGAGAGAAGCAGGCTTCCTGCCCGCAGGGACCCCGATGCGGGGCTCCATCCCAGGACCCTGGGATCATGACCTGAGCCGAAGGCAGATGCTTAACGACTGAGCCACCCAGGTGCCCCCCCCCACCTTTTTAAAAGAGGCTATGGTGTTGCAAGGGTTGAACAACTACATAGTGACAGAAATGGGACTAAAACAGTTTTCTTTAGTCAAAGTCTGGTATTTTCCCCTAGACATGAAGCTTTGTTGTCGGTATGAAACCATTAATTCATTTGTGAGTCTTTGACTTGACTTTAGTTTTTTCAAAGTAGGCTGAAAAATTGCATTTTTAGGAGTTGTTTTCCAATGTTCAGGTAAAATATCTGATTAATAGTAACAAAACTGTTCAAAGGACTCCTATTAGTTTGGGGGGAAGGGGTCTGTGATTCCCTTAGAAATATCAGAAGTGTGTTTTTCCATATTATTGATTTACTCTAAAATAGTTTTCTTTAGGTATATTTTACTCCCCCTTTCCCATATTTTATTTTGTCTTTTTTCCTTTCCCCCATTTTAAGCTTATCTTTTTTTATTAATTAGGAGAGATTACATTGTTTCAAAAATAATACGTGTTCATTTTTTGAGCCTAATACAGATGGACAGCCCTATACAGCAGGGCACAGCGAACAGTATATGATGCAATTTTAGTAACACTTCCAAATAACTGTCCTGTTCCCTAGTCTCCAGTCAGCTCCTGTTGGGAGTTTCCATTGTTTCACCAATTCCTCAGCTGAGTTTAGGATACAGATACAGACAAGGGTAACCCAGTGGTTAGATAACACATTAAACAATATTTGGTCTTCCAATTAAGTAATTAGGACTGATTGTCACAGGGCGTTTGTTTGGCTGGAAGAGATTGTTTTGATAGGGGAAATGAGGGAAGAGTTTGAAAATAATACCTCAGGACAGGTGGAATCCTGCACTGGGGCCGGCCACAGGGCATTATAGTGAAGGTAGGAGGCACAGGGGATAGGGGAAATATGATTGTCAAAGACCTTGGGAAGATAGTAAAACAGACAAATGAGGTCCATTGATTTAAAAAGCAAAGCAAAACAAACATTAACTCCCCTTCACTTTTTTATTTACTCAGCAATATTTAGTGCCTACTATGTGCAAGGCATTATGCTGGTCTTTTAAAATAACGATGGGTTTGTCTTTTCATTCATTCCCCTAGTATAACAAGTCAGCTGTCCTGGAAACACAACATCTGAGAAGTAGGTATATATTCTAACCCTGCAGGCAAAATCCACACTGTCTATTTGCACCTTTGCCTCCGCCTGTCCCTCTCCCCTTCCCTGGCTGTGTTTTCAAGGGACACCATTAGGATGAAAGAGCAGAAGTTTGGGAGTGGGAATGATGAGCAGTTTCCGCCTCCAGAATTGTCAACAGGTACACACACAGCATCTGCGACTCCGGGAGAGCCGACAGGCTAGCAGCCACTGTGGCTTACCCTTGAAAATAATAATAATATCCACTTAGGGGTACGGAATTATTTATTACTACTGGTGGAAGTTTGCCAAAGGCAAAAAATGAAAATATCCAATGAAAAACGTCCTCGGCCCACAGCCCATGATGCTCACGCACCGTAGGAAATGATTAACTCTGTGACCGAGAATAAACCCTACTGTCGTTATTACTATTATTATTGTGCTTTTTAAAGACATCGGGAGTTAAGGAATCAGAGCAAATATAGCGCTTCAGAGGGTTCGTATGAGCAGTTTTTATGGCAGAGCTGATATGCATAACTGATGTCTCTGAGGGAGTTTCCTTCCACCCTTCTTTTTAATGTCCTTTATTTTTCTCTTCCTCTCTTGCTCTTTTCCTGCCTACAGTCCTTCTGGGACCCAGGACAGGGGTGTGAAGCTGGGGCGTGCTGGGATAGAGACCTACTGGCAGTGTTTTTAGGGAAACCTGCAAGAGGGCACTCTCTCTGGCTATGTGTACACGTTGAGTGTGTAATTAATACTTTTGTGGGGGCTGGTGTTGTGTTCTGCGCTCAGGCTGTCATATTCACTTTTCATTCTCCTGATGGACTGCGTATTGTGTGCTAGAAACCACTGCAAGGCATCAGTGTATATGTAACCGCACACTTGGTGTGAGTTCTTGCCAGTGCTACTACTCCGTGAGTGGCTTTTTAACTGGATAAACCAGCAACCTGCTGTCCAGATTTGGGTTCCCTGTGAGCCTGGCCACTGGTTTTCTGTTTCCGTAAAAGAAGGCAAGGTCTGAGGGTCTTGTTTCTGTACCAGCAGTCAGCCTACGTGCTTTGTGTTCATTCCTTATTTCAACACTGACCTTATTTGAGACCCCAGCATTAGATGCTCAAGTTGGGTCTAAGAGCACCCAGCTCTCTCTCTCTGTTTCCCCGTGGGTGCAGCTTGCTTGTGTTCAGGCATCTGGCTGCTTTTGATTCTGGTGGTTTTGATTCATGAATGCCTATTTTGGGTCCCATTTCATCTTATGGACCTGGGCTTTGCTTCCAACCCCGAGCCCTTTTCTGAGTTGTCCTGGGTTTTATAAACAGTGCTCACATATGTTCTTCAACTTGTTCCTTGAAGAGTTAGGTTTAAGGTGCCAAAGCACCACCATCTCAGAGGAAACTGGGGTTGTGTGTTCTTTTTCCTTTCTTTTTCTTCTTTCATTTATCCTTTCCTTCTTTCACTGTTCTCATTCCTTTTTCTCTTCAGTTCATATGGGTATGCTAAAAAATCCAGAATGGAATATTTGGGACTTGCCTAATTATCAGTATATGTATGACATCATGGATAGGGATTCTAATTGTGTGACTTAAACTTAACCAGTAAAAAAAAAAAAAGCCCCATTTTGCTATTTCTTTCCTAAGTAAAAAATAATCCTTACAGAAACAAATCTAATATCTAAAGTTAGCCTAACATGAAAGGTCCAGATTTTGGGACGTTCTAGGTTAAGAATAGAAAATTGCTATCTTAAGAAAAAGAACTTTGGATGAAGCCAAATAAATTAGTAAAAATTGTTTGTGTCAAATTTAATATGTAATATTCTTTTTTGTGTTCATGCACATATCCTTGGGGTTCCACATTTTACTCTGTCAAAATATATATAATAACAATTTGAAGTTTCAGGTTGTACGCAGACTCTTAAAATATTTTTATGGAAATATAGAAAATATTTATGTGGAATATATTAAATAATTAGAGCTATGGTGTAGTGAGTCTTGAAGCAACGAATCCCATAAATAATCTTTTTAAAAACATTAAGTAGTATTTTACAGAGAACAGCTTCCAGAATTTTAAAGTCTTCTGTTCAATTTTATAAGTAATAACTCTTAAAAGAAAAACAGTAAGAAATTTCTAAGTACATGTCCATATATCCTCATCTTCAGTTCTGAAATCCAAAAGCCTCTGGAAACCCTAAGTTTTGAGAAATTAATTTGCCATAAAAGATTGACCTGAACTAAGGAGGCTATTTATAGACTTTATTCATTCTAGTTATTATGAATATTCGCATATTTCACTATGGAAATGTTACTGTGTTCACGATGATCCCGCCTTAGGCCCCATCGAGGGTTCTACATAAGATACGGTTTATTACTTTTAAACTTTTGCAAAATGCTGAATTATAAAATAAATCCAGCCCCATGTTTGGGAGAAGGGATTGCAGACCTGAATGTGGGTTACATTTCTAAGAAGGTTGTGGCTCTTATTTGGAATCTAAAGAGAACAAATCATATTCACAAAAGGCATTTGAGGACTGGTCGCTGAGAAATACTGAAAAATGGACTTTATTTTCCTGCTTCACATACTAAGTAAAACCATTCTGGTGTGACAGCACACTGTAGCCTTGTTCTGGCCAAGTTGAAAAGTAGATTAAATCACCTTCGGTTCATAGTCTAGTGAATCATCTTCAAAGAAAAAAGAAAAGGCAAAGCAAAACATCATAAGAAACTTTGATACCTGGCTTACTTTTTTAAATTCCATTATATACATTTACATGTATATGTCAAAAGGTGAATATATATGTATGTACATATAATTTTCTTTTCGATGCAAGGAGCTTCTATTAAGTATGTCTTTTGAAATTTCCTGGAAAGTGTACATTGCTCTGATCAACCTCGCTCATTTCTTCAGCCACTTGCTAAGACTGTAGGAGCCTTCACATGATTTATCAAGGGTCTCTGTTCACAAAATCCAGTGATGAAAACATTCGACTGATGCTCATCTGGGCAAACAAGGGGGTTTTGATCTCTGTGTGCTCTGGCAAGCTTAATACTTTACTTCAGATACATATCAATACTCAATCCATACTTCTCTTCATATACATCTGAAGAAATCTAGGGAACAAGAATTTTCATGACCCTAAAAATCACTGTCCTTAACTTTTGGCCACTCTCTGATTACCACGTATTTTATGCTTATGAGACGCCATTGCATGTGTAAATAGAATTTTCAAAGCAACATTTAAAATTTAAAAGCACAATGTTGCCAATCATGAAAGTTCTGCACACTATTTATGTTCAAGAATCTGCCTCAT
Organism: Ailurus styani; assembly: GCA_002007465.1. NCBI lineage: Eukaryota > Metazoa > Chordata > Mammalia > Carnivora > Ailuridae > Ailurus > Ailurus styani. The sequence goes on along the minus strand of LNAC01000495.1, from coordinate 592,083 downwards.
GTAGATATTTTAATATATTCTTTAATTTTCACTTCATGGTTCTAAATATTACAACTGTTTTTGAAAACTCTCCAAAATAAAATATTTGCAGGAATCTTTTTTTTTTTTTGGTCCAAAGATTTTCATTAACATGGGAAATGATTTTTGTGTGTGATAATCTAGATATATACCTATGGATATATATGTCACCAGTAGGTATGTAAGTATATAATATATAGCCATCCTTATTTGAGAAATTACTGTCATCATGCTTTAAAGTTTGTAAATTATATTCTTCACTTCAATCTCATTTCCAAAATGCCTGTTGGTACATTCTCCTTGATAGCGAAAGAAAAAAATTCACAAAGGAATTCAGAGAGCAAAGTGCTTTAAGTGAATGTCATAGGGGATCCAGCGGTTTCCCTCAACCACCTAGAAGTCTCATTTGCATCTCCTCTCTTCACTACTTCTTATAATATGGCCAACTTTACCTTTTCTGACCATGAGTTTTCTAGTCTGGACATCTGGCATCTCCCACGTGGTTCTTCCCTCTCTTCTAATCCCCTAATCCTAATGCTACATGCCTTTCACCTCAGCTGAAGAGACCTCAGTTTACACAGATAAATGTTTGCTCAAGTAGGGGTGAGGGTCTCCATCTAAGGTTACATCATTTATCATTACCATCAGGATATATTTAAATAATAGGAATGTGTTTCAGAAGGTGAAAATATTATTTCCCAGTGGTTTATTTTTACTGTTTGACTCTTTAAGAGGAAAAGACTTCAGAGAATCCATATGGTTTTATTTCAACCACGAGATATTTTTCCTTTAGGAGAACAGCACGTTGTCGAGTAACTGTTACTTTGGAGACCCAGTGAAGTCTCATTCTATTAACAATGGCATCAGTTTTATTTTTCTGAGATAAAGGGGCACACGGAGGCTTTTTCCAGCAGCTGGGAAATTATGCCACCATACAAAAATAAATAAATAAAGGCATTCTGTTTTCAGTATGAGATTACCCCCGGGATTTCCGATCTGGCTGTGATTACGGGAGGAGTGATAATGGTTTTGGGCCTATCATGCATTTACTCCTTTGTGCAACTGCACATCTGTTCTATGCCCAACCTTTCCGTGTTAATATCTTTAGAACGATGAGCTGTGAAGCCGTATCCTAGACCCGATTCATCAGAAAATAGGAAAAGTTAGGCCATTCAAAGCCACCCTGGGAGCAAGGCAGAGGAGTGTGTCTCCCAGTCATGAGGAATAGCTATACCTGGAAGTGTGGGTGGGTGTTCTACTAGGATTCTGTGAAAAACGGGTCAGCACGAACACGTGTCCTTAATGCCTTAGGTTTCAGCCAGTTCTTTTCACAGGGGGGCTGTCTTCAGTTTGAATCGTCAGTGTGGCACTGTACCTAACTTCCCCACCAATAAAACTCCAGGGAGTTTCCATACTGGAAAATAAAGACACAGAGAGGCACAGGCGGGAAACGCCAACTTGAAAACTCTTCCAAGGATCTACATGTCACTACGACCATGGCGATTGCTACTCCCGCTGCTGCCCCAAAAGGCTTCTTTCTTTTAGTTGAGAGTTTGGTTTTGAAAGCCCCCAAATAACTTCCAGATTTTCAATGACGTTTCTTAGAAACCTTGAAAAGTAGGGCCAGAAGGAAGCTCTCTCCCTTCAGAAGGGTGGTTTATGACCCATTCCTTCCAAGTGGGGAGGACTTCACGCAGGAAGAAGACTCCTAACGCCTGGCTGTCATTCAGTCGCTAGAGAGGTGGGGCTTTTGCAGGAGACCTCACAGGATGCTGGGGAGATAACAGCATCCGAGCACTACAGCTCGGGGTACTTCAGGGGTTGATTGATTGATTTATTTTTTTGAGTCACTAAGAAGTCAGTTGCTGCAGCTTCAAAAAGCTGAGGCAGCTCCTTTGCCCAATTTAATCTGAGCAGCACAGCAGATCCCGAGTTTAAAGAACACCGATCTGTAGCTGTCCGACCTTGAGAGGCCTGTCCATTTATGACCATAGTGCTGCTGGGCATTCGTTAAATAATCACTAAATCATTTACTCTGCTGATGCCACAGGATGCCCAAAGTTAACCAATGTGAAAAAACTGTTCAGATGAACAAAAGAATTTTAAATTGGCAAAATATTCTGGAAGATGCGGAGTTTCTGTTCTTCGATTAAATTTATTTGGCAGTGCCATAGAGCATGCAGTATCTCTTCTCCCATAATCTTTATCTGGACACATCCTTGTACCTGCTCTTCCAATGCAAAAAGTCAGAAAGAGTGGTTAAGTGACTTGTCCAGTGAGTCATAGGAAGGGGCCTCTATATCCTAGAACTGATTGTCAGTGTTGTTTTTTTCCTTCAAGATATTTATTTATTTATTTATTTAGAGAAAGAGAGCGTGTATGAACATGAGCTGGGGGAGGGGCAGAGAGAGAGGGGCAAGCAGACCCCCTGCTAAGCAGGGAGCCTGACACGAGGCTCAGCTCCATCCCAGGACCCTGAGATTATGACCTGAGCTGGAGACAGACACTTAACTGACTGAGCCACCCGGGTGTTTCTGATTTTCAGTATTTTACATGGCATGGTTTTCCTCCAACCAAATGATATTTTGAGAGTAGACATACATCTTAATACCATGCTACCTGGAATTTATTTAGTGCCTTCTGTAATTTACTCCTGTCTCCCTGCTAATTTCATTAAATAGTGGTACTCAATTAGACGTTTTAATGAAATATCGTGAGTCACCATCACCCCACTCACCTCCATTTGAGAATTTATGTCTTTGTGGAAAAGTGAAAATACTGACTTACCCTTGAAAAATCTCTAATCTTAACCATCCTTCAGACATTGGTTGTAGTGTGGTAAAGATTACAAACTGTTCTGGGCAGGTTGATCATTCAAAATACATCCTGTCCCCAAATAACTTCCCAGAGTAACCTGAGTTTATTTCTCTTTAGCTCTGAAAGTCAAGTGATCCCTTAGGAAAGAAGTCTCAAAATCCGTCCAAGCTAAAGTTCTGGAAAGCTTAGAAAAAAAAATCAAATATTCCACATTTGCAGATCAGACTCTGCAAAATATCTCGACTGCTAGAGAATCCTTGGGGATATCATATATTAGAAAATATATTCCAGTGCAACGCTCTCTCCTGAGGAGGGTGAACCACACAGTGACTCTCAAATCCTGAAAATAGGACACTCTCCTGGCACTGCTCCTGAAAAAGAGCTACTTGTTGAGGGTTGGGGAGGGAGGTTAACCCTGCAATTATCCAACACCAGACAACTTCTTGAATCCAGCTCACCTAAGCTCTTTTTTTCCTCTACTCTGAGAGCAAAACGAATGCTGCAAGCAGTCAGAGTACTAATGGTCTTTTTTCTTTTTTTTCCTTTTTTCCACATTGTTTCCCTTCCTCCCCCCTGAAACCCCAAGCAAGGGACTGGAGAGACTTCAGGAGCCTCTTCACGCTATCACTTCACAGGCTAGAAGGTGACAGCTTCGCCAGGGACTAATGCAGTCCGACATAATTGAATGTGGCCTGCAGCAAGGCAGCTGCCTGCAGCCACTCTTGATTGTAGCTGTCATGGGGAGCGCCGGCTGCAGGAAAATACATTCCGGTGGAACGGCGGCCCACCACTCAGCCCCGTGGTGATGGCTTATTTACCCGGACACTGCGACCACAGTTTTGTAGTTAATAATTGTCAGTATCACACTGCTGAGTGAGTGCGGGCGTGGGCCTTTGAATTATCAATAATCTTTTTTTTAGTGATCTCTCTTTCTCACTCTTTCGATGCCCCTCTCCAGCTCTCTTTCCTCCAGAATTTAATCAGACCCCAGAATTCTGTTTCTACACCAGAATCTGACCTGATTGAAAAGTACTACTCCTTCCATTTTTGACTTTGTTTCGTTTAATGGATTCGATGTTTCTTGGCACACAAAACAACAGTACTTCTGTATTTTCTATTTCTGTATTGAAACGGCTCAGAAAATTATCTGCCAAATTAAGCTTTATGGGTAGTATTGAAAGTATTTGACGGTTTTGGGCTCCTGTTTAAGTGATACAAAAGCTTGTTAAATGCAAATGAATAATGATTCAAAGTATTATATTTCTTCTTCCAACTAGATGGACACAGATTTTAGGGGGTCAGGTTAAATTCTTTACAAATAATTTAACTGACGGGTACACATTTTATATGCAAGTGAAAATGTGCAATAAAATAAACATAACTGTGTTTAGTATTTGTGTATTCACATATGAGAAAGCAAATTGTGCCTTTCTGTAAATTGAGGTACAAGTAAATGGAAGATGGAAAAAAAAATCATATGCTTTGGATTTTGAGGATTTGATCTCATTTTGTATTTGTTCTTGATTTAATAATTCAGTGTTTTTTTTTTACTTTTTAAATAATTCAGTGTTTTAAAATCATATAAATATTTATGACTTATTTGTACCCATTTGACTTTGAGGTAAGAATTAAATTTCTCTTATGGTTTCTGCAATTAATCTTTAGTTATAATTAAATTTTGATGTCAGATTGTGGTGTGAGCTTTATTTTACAGATAGGTAAGTGGAGATGCTGAGTATTTCTAAAGCTGATGTAAGCATACGGATGTCAGATGGTAATGCTAAAAAAAAAAAAGATTTGGATTCTTGAAACCAACTTTAAATGATAAAATCTGCACTTTGCTTGGAAAGTTCTATGGTTTTCTCATGAGCACAGCCCCACCCAAAGATCTAGTTTCTTTTATCAAATCTTGTCTATATCTACTTCATGGTATTGGTACCCTTCCCAACCCTCTCTTTGCCCCAAAGTGGGTTCTGTGTGGCACTCAGGAATGTATTCGATAGGTATTTGATAAAATACTCGAATGAGTGATGAAGGTAATATCTGCGTGACGAGGTTCAAATGCAGCCAGACTGTCATTTTATTGGGACACGAGGACCAATATTTTTGTTCTTTGCTAGAAAGCTAAGTCATGGCTAAACAAGCTACATTTACTATTCGGTCTCATATATTCATGTTCTTAAACTTAACCAAAGAGGTTTAGAAAGTTGAATTCTATTATCTGTTGAATTCTAATGACAGACAATGAAAAGATGATAATGCAGGACTTTTCAAATTCTAAAATATTCTCTTTAAGGTCCATATCATTGAGCCGTACTCAATGTTTGCATTTCTTGAGAGAGCTATTCATCTCTGTAATATATGGATTATTTTTTTCTCTATTAGAAGTAAAAAAGGAAGAGAAAGTCATATTTATGAGTTCACTGTGTGTTTCTTAGAGATTTTCACGTGTTTTATTTTCTTTGATGCTCTCAATAGTCCTTCAGTGAAACCTATGCTGATTGGTTGTATTAAATTAGAAGGTAGATAGGATTTAAGCCCTGAGTTACAGATTTAGGATTTCCTGTGGTTACTAGCAGAGCTGCAGTATCTTGAGGTTGACATATTTAAAGAACAGATTCTACAACAATATAGAATTTCACTGTAAAAGTAAATTGCTACAAATAAGTGTATCGTAATATTTTGTTGCACCCCCCTCCCCCGGAATGAGTTTCCTGCTTGCTCCTTTCTGTAGATGTTACACTGTAGATAGTTCTAGGAGCTAAGGTTTAAGGTGATCGCTTCAGTAACTTCATTCTCTGGAAGGTTAGCATGGAAAGATGGGGGTGGGGTGAATATTTGATGTGCACGAAGGTATTGCTCTGATTTGCACAGGTCATTTCTGTAACCAAGAATGTCATGACTAATCCCTTCAATGTGGAGATGTGCAGAGGGGCAGTGGCTGAGATTTAAATGCTGAGGTATAATTTTAGATAAAAGTAGCTTCCAGAGTAGACAAAGTAGACTTCAGATAATAGTAGCTTCTGAGGGAATACTGAAATTTAATGGGTGTGCTCAGTGCTGAAGGCAGACATCTTAAGAGTTAAAACTCACTTCTGATTTGTAAATGGTAAATCACCAAAGTGCCCTTTCCTACTCACCTCAGAAACAAATAAAGGGATCATGTTATGACCCTGCATCCCAGTTGTGCTATTAACCTGATCATTTAGAACCAGTAGAGAGTGTCAGCTTTGAAATTCCAGCTGTCTCTAGAGGCTCAGTTTCATGAGCTGTTGTTCATAGACTACTTTACTTTGTCTGAAAAAACATAATGGAAATCTGTGATCGTCTTCTAGATATTAATATGCATCTCTTTATAGGTGCATAAATATAACTATAATCTATATATACATGTAATTATATAAACACTTCTCAATAAGAGGATAAGAAACTAAATTAGTAAATGAACCCCAAGTGTATGAGGGAGAGATAGTGGTAACTAGCATTTGAATTGTAAACATCCTGATACTAAGAAATGACTTTTCATGTGGTTCTACATAGAGAGTAGAGTAGAAGAAGTAGTCCCCAAACATTCTTTGGGTTTAAAAATTTAGCTATGATGCCTCAACACTTACAGTGTAATATCAACCACATTGTTTCATAGATTCTTTCTTTGCCAGGATCTGTTCATTTCTGGTCACAGTCAGAAATCATTTGCTAATGCTTCTTCTATTTTAATTTTTTAAAAAAGGGTTTGTATTCTATCACATGTGCTGGTCAACAGTAGCCTTTTTTCTTTCTTTCTTTCTTTCTTTCTTTCTTTCTTTCTTTCTTTCTTTCTTTCTTTCTTTCTTTCTTTCTTTCTTTTTTTTAAGTGAGTGAGAACTCTGTATCTTTGTCAGTTAGGTGTAGGCAGTTTGAATTCCTCCTGTATTTTGCTTTAAAACTGATCACCTTTCGCTGATCGTGTATATTGCTATTAATCAAGATAACAAATACCACCAGCCGCTGTAAGCTCTTTTTACTCATCTCCCATTATTTAGTAACGTCAGCAGTATTTGGCAGTGGAGTTATACCGAAGTCCTTTCAGGTAGGTAACTTACAAGTTCTACTCTAAAAGAGCAAGACAGCCAGAAGCCAGAAGCAGAGTTGTTCACCACCATACGCTATTTAAGGTGGATTTTTAAAATATTGTCAGGACTACTGAGAATGGGCGGAAAGGCATCAGGCAGAAACCTCCTCTTTTCAAAGATACGACCTCCCTGGGGTGCGGCTAGGTGTCTTGGGGAGCAAGGGGAGAGGCTTTTGCCCGGCGCTGGCTCCGTGGCTGCCAACACGAGAGCGTTCTTCTCCTAGGATTCCACGCTCCATCCATGCGAGCGAGACACAAGTTTGCTATATTTCCGTGAACGTGAAAAAGTATATTTTTAGGAGTCGGCCAACTATGACTAGTCAGCTGTCGGATTGTATTTAGATTTGGGGAAGGCTCTGAGAGGATTGAAACCACTTGTTTCTCTCTCTCTCTTTCTCCACTTGTCACTGCAATAAAGTTGGCTCTGGCTCCAGGGAGCCCTTGGTAAAGTACAATGCCCAGGGCTATGGGAGACACGGGCCTCAATAACTGATATGAAAGGTCCTTAATTAAGCACTTAGCATTTCAAGGCAGTCATCACTGCTCGCCCACAGCCGAGCTGGCAGTCCGTCACCGCCGATAGGCCACCTAGAAGACTAACGTGAGTTGAGTCGAGTCTTTTGTACTTGAGGCGAGCCGCCCGGAGGCACAGGCTGATCCGGTGACCCTCCCAGATACACTGTCTCTGCCGGAAGGAACAGGATATCGGATGTGACAACACCGCAGCCGGGAGAGGATTCCCCTCCCCGCCGTCCACCCCACACCCTCTCCCTGAAAGATCGGGGATTTGAGGAGAAAGTTAGAATGACAGTGGCACTTTCTTGGCTCAGCAGATCGGTACGGATATAACCGAACCCAGGGAATGAATAATGATGAATGTATTATGAGGCAAAAGGGAACCCCTCCACCCGTTGTGAAATGTCAATTATTTTGCAATTACCCAAGGCCTGGAAAAAGTTAACTAGGAAAGAAACATTTCCCTATTTTTTTTTGCCCCCTCCCTCACCACAGCACATAATTCTCTGGGCATGAGAAACCAGAATAAACATCAATGTTTGGGGAAGTTTATCTTTATATTAAGGAGCTGGGAGACTTGGCAGCATTAAAATGGAAAGGGTTAATGGAATGAACTATAGATTAAATTGTAAAGCAATCAAAGAAAACCAAACAGTTTATAGCAGACAACCATCTTCTGGTGTTTGGGTCTGTGTCAAGCCATGGATGTGGAAAATTAAAGCCATACTGAGAAAGGAAATGAACCATGTCTAATACATCCCCAGCAATAAAATGTTTTCACTAGGACTGTAAAACTGTGGCTTACATTAGGAAAAAGAAAATCAAACTATATGTCAATTCCACATCATGGGACATGAAGTGTCCACAAAAATTTATATTACTATTTAGAAGTGTTTCATTCTGGTGTTTTATTGTGATTGGATGCGCCCTCCTCAGTATCTTTTGACTGGTATGAAAATGATTTGAACTACTTTTTTAGCATTTATTTTACATCTATTACCTGTTCTATTACTTTTTATTATTTTATTGTGCTTGTGTAGAGGATTTTGCACAGTTTTCATTATAATGTAACATTAAGTCAATTTATTTGTGTATTACATGCTGTATAATTGCACCTTTTTCTAGAACAATTTGGATTTCATTATCTAACAAATCAGCACTGTTACATTTCTAAAAGCTCTTGTTAGAAATCAAGTGCATTTTCAGAGTAGGACAACAGAGGTCAAGTTTGCACCAAAAAGATTCCTCAGTAATGTTGCAACTATTTGAACATCAGGTGAAGGTCATATTGAAAAGAAGGAAAGACTTGTTTCTTTGAGGAAATATTTAATTATTCACTATTGTACTAGGTTAAGATCAATAAGGATCAATATTGCAAGAAAAGGAATCTTGTAGAACAAAGGGTTCTGACACGGAACAGATAAGAGTGAGATATAGATCACGGAATGAACAAATTAATCCAGGAAAAATGTCAATTGTAACTCTGTTTGGTTTATTATTATAAAGGATATCAAGATACCATTTGGATGCTTAGTTTACAAGGGCTATAAATTGCAGAACTACCAGGCATGATGAAGTGTACATATGTTTTTCCATAGCTATTTTCATAAACTGATGCCTAGCACAGAGGTGGCATAAATGATTTCAGCAGTCACAAAGGTAAAGCGCAAAAGAGTAAAACAAAACAAAACCAACCCCCACCATCACTAAGAAATTGATTAAGCTGTGAAATCATTAAGGGAATGTGGATTGATGTTTTACAGGCATAATTATATTTTACATCTTCAGTGAGTAAGGATGTAGAGATGCTAAGTTATTTGACACTACATTTTCTAGGTGGCATACTTGGTATTTATCCCATATTGTTTTGGATTGTTTCTTAACTTCTCATGAAATTTGCCTTTTTGTTCGTATTAGACTGTTAGCAGCCTCAGGACAGTGACCATCTGATACTTGGTACATCTCCACAACCTGTAACCCAGGAGAGAGAAGAGTAATATTGACTTAGTCCTACTAATAGCAGTAAACACCAAGAAATATGATTCCAGGGCGCCTGAGTGGCTCAGTGGGCTAAAGCCTCTGCCTTCGGCTCAGGTCATGATCTCAGGGTCCTGGGATCCAGACGGGCTCCCTGCTCAGCGGGGAGCCTGCTTCCTCCTCTCTCTCTCCCTGCCTCTCTGCCTACTTGTGATCTCACTGTCTGTCAAGTAAATAAATAAATAAAATCTTAAAAAAAAAAGAAATATGATTCCATTAATTAAGACAATAAGTCACTCGTTTTACTTAGTTTCCATGAGATGGGTTACCGATGTTGTTTTTTCCCTCTTAAGGTTGTATGGGAACTTTAGAAACCTAGAGAAAATTCCAGTTTCATTTGTAGGGTCAGCGTGAATTTCTGTTTTGATGAATTTGGTGATGTATTTACCAAATAAAGGTGCTTTGATTTCAAAGAGTTCATTATAAAAAAATGGAATATATTTTACTCAACCTGACAGTTTTACCTGTTATTGGAATTTCACCCACAGTATATTCTAAAAATTGTTAAGTAATATCTCTTGGTGAGGGATTATATATTCTCCCCCCCACCCACGGAAATGGCAGGGAGTGTGGGAGAGGATGCCTTAGCAAAAATTTTAGCACAACTTTTGGACATGTGAATAAATACCATTTCATTAGATCTTAGTCTTTTTAAAAACCAAATTGTTATCTTTACAAATAATATCTTTTAATAGCATTTCTGTGATGTGCTGCTTTGTGACTCTTACATAGCAAGTCAGGTTGTTAGGGAAAACAACAAACAACAATAATAAAATGCATCCATGCACTTTATGGCTCAAGTAAGCTTGAATGAAGCTTACTTCATGTTGAAGCCTTCAACATACAATCTTTTGTCCTTTTCTGTTTCTTCAATTTTCCTTTTTTATACTTTCTGCTTGTTAGGCTTTCTCTCAGTTTGTGATTTATTTCTACCCTTGGATTTTTGATAATAAGCTAGTGATAGGAAAGTCAAGGTATTTATTGGCCTCTACTTTAATCAGCTCTTCATTCCTTTGGTAAAACTACCTTGTGCTGGCAGCTAATAGCCTTCAGGCTACTAGCCATACGTTTCTGCTTCTGCCGATTGAGATGTATGTTACTGAAAGTTAGTTCTGTTTCCCCAAAGTTGTTCTTTTCACTCTAAATATACAGTATAAGTGTTGTATCAACCAATAAGATCTATGCTAAATATTTGTCTCTATGACAACTGTTGACAACTTTAAGAATACTTGATAAAATAAATTGCAGTAAAAGATTTCAAGGCCTCATGTGAATAAGAGAAAAAGTCAACATTTTCAGTTTTGTACACATTGCTTAGATCTCATCAAGACACTCAATTCTAAAGAAATCCAAACTAAAAATACTAGACAGTGGGCATGGTTTTTGCTTTAAAAATACTAACTCCAGGGGGTACCTGGGTGGGTCAGTCATTAAGTGTCTGCCTTTTGACCCAGGTCATGATCCCAGGGTCCTGGGATTGAGCCCCGCAACCCGATGCCTGCTCTGCGGGAAGCCTGCTTCTCCTTCTCCCGATCCCCCTGCGTGTGTTCCCTTTCTTGCTGTGTCTGTCAAGTAAAAAAAATAAAATCTATAAAAAAAAAAATTGTAACTCCAACCAGGAGATCCATACTCGAAGAAAAGATCTGGGCCCTATCTCAAAGTTTGATGGAGAATGAATGAATATAATATTTAATAAGTTAAAATAAATTTTAAATGAATGCATCATTTTCATGAGTTGCTTGATAGTAGCGCTAAACAGTACTAGTTGATCATATGCAGTCTAGCTGGTTGAGCTTTCTAGGATTCCTAGCAACTATATTGATATTCAGAATCAATTTAGGTACATACCACAACAGATACCCAAGTATCTAGATTTATATGCGTCATCCAAATATATAACCAAGCAAAGCAAAACATAACTGTTTGTGGAAAAAGTGAGCTAATATTTATATTTCTCATACTGAGAAATTAATAGACACTATTTCAATGTTCTGGTTAACCTGAGAAAAAAGAATTAAATATAATGTTTAAAAGGTAAAAAATAATCACTTAAAGAAAACCAAATGAACAACAAGACACTGTATTTTGAATTTTTAAAGGAGAAATTAAAGAATAAAGGCCTACTGCCAAAGGTAGGAAAAATAAACTATTTACAATAGAAATAAAATGACAAATATAAGACTGAAAACAAAAATATATATAGGATGACATGTGTATGTTAAATATCATGAAATATATTATATATATATTTTGGAATAAATATAGTTTTAAAAGAAAAAGAATATGAAATTGGGTTAAGAACAAAAGTGATTACCACCTAAAACAAGAAAAACCTCCTACAGTTTACAAGTTGAAATAAAAGAAATACAAATAAACCAGATAATAATAATCAAGTTATTTTAAGTTGAGTTCAAGTTAAAAGCTTAAAATGTAAGGGGGAAAACCCCAACCATATTAAAAGTAATGATAAAAAGTAGGAGGTAAGAAAAATTACATCAAGTGTAATGAAATTACATGTTTCAAATTATGTAGCAGAGAAATATTTGAAACTATGTTCTGGTATTCTAAGAAGAATTGAATGTGCTGTGATAATGGTGGTAAATATTAATATAATCTTGATTTCTTGATAAATCTGGAACACAAATTATAAGTGATGCTATAGAAATTTTGAATAATTAAGTTAATAGAATTAATATCATTAATCTAATAAGCATGTTAAAATTCTGTCATGAAGAAAACACGATTTTTTTACACATCTGAAACTTTTTTAAAGGACTAGGTCACAAAGGGAGTCTTAATAAAAGCAGAAATATTACAAACCACAATTATCTGTATATAGAGTAGATGTAGGTGTCAAATTGGGAAACAGTTGAAAACTTCTCAATCATTTGGAAGCCCCCACCTCTGTTCACTCAACTATTCTAAAAAATCCTGTGTCTAACTTCAGTTTATCAGGGGCAGTTTTCCTCCAGGTGTGCAAGGGCCACTATATTTGAATAAATGTGGGAATGTCTGTTGAAAAATGAATATTCCTGGCATGAATGCAGTCATTCCAAACCACTCAGTAAGGGAGGGTGGTGCTGGAGCTGTGGGTTAGCCATCTAGGGAATTTTAGACCAATAGTGATCTGGAAAATTAGTGATATTAGCTCTCAACATAAGTTGGGAAAGAAAAATAGAGACCCCTCTTAAAGAATGAGAGATTGAGCACATGTTTATCGCTCTTCCTCTAAAGTCCCCTTTGAAATGCTAGAGAAGGAATAAACATGTAAATATAGAAGTAGACAATAGCAAATAAAGTTAGACAATACTAGATAAAAGTTGAGGAAGAAGAGAGTGTGCTTCAGGCAGAGAGGTTTCAGTAATTCTGGAAGAGGAAAAGCAGATAGCACTGTAATTCATGTAACATGGCAAAGGGGAATATGGACAAAGGCGTCAACTTGCCTCTTAGAATCTCACAGAGGCATAGATGCAAGAGAAACCAGAGTGCGACGTGAGAAATGTGGATAAAAATAGGACTTGTTGAAAATGTATATGTGGGATAGCTGATTCTCAGCCCCTCCCTCATCCAAAAATATATACTGTAATACAGTTATATGTCTTCTCCCTCTGGTGCCCAAATCACAGGTAGGAGATTGAAGGTTTCTTCTGTGGAGAAAGTGAATGGCCTCAGAGAAAAGAGCTTCATGTCCTGTATTTTTTGGGCTCCCCTAGCAAACTGGCTGGTGTTCTGATGATCCTAGATCCAAATGCAAAGTCAATAATAATGCAGGAACACAAAGCTCTTAATCAGTGGCTTAATGCCTTGTCATTATGAATATTCAGTCAAGGATCATCAGACATTTGAGGAAATTCTTCAACATGAAAGAGGAGCATTGTGGTGGGGGAAAAACAATTCTATTAGAGTAGCCAGATGTAATGAAGTTCTAGTAAAAGATGTTTATAAAAGTATTGAACGATAATTTTATTTATTTATTTTTTAAGATTTTATTTGTTCATTTGAGAGAGAGATCACAAGCAGGGGGGAAGGGCAGAGGGAGAAGCAAACTCCTTACTGAGCAGGGAGCCCTATGTGGGACTCAATCCCAAAACCCTGGGATCATGAACTGAGCCGAAGTCAGATGCTTAACCGACTGAGCCACCCAGGCATCCCTGCACCATAATTTTAAAGAAGACCAAGAAGATGTGACAAAAAAGTCAAAAAGCAATTCCTGAAATACAAAAGTCAGAGAGAAGTCATATAAAGTAGAAGAAATCCCTATCAGAAAGTTAAACAAAAATCGAGAGGGCAAATAGGAGAAGAAATAAAAGAAACATGAAGGATTATCCTTTAAAATAATTCTCAAAAGAAAAACAAAGGGGAAGAAATTATTAAAGAAATAATAGAAGAGGGGTGCCTGGGTGGTGTCACTGGTTAAGCATCCAACTCTTGATTTTGGCTCAGGTCATGATCTCAGGGTTGTAGGATAGAGCCCTGAATCAGGCTCCCTACTCAGTGCAGAGTCTGCTTGGGATTTTTCTCTCCCTCTGCCTTTCCCCCCCTCAAATAAATAAATAAATCCTTAAAAAAATAAAAAGAAATAATAGAAGAAATTTTCCCAGCTCTGAAGGTAATGAGGCTCTAGATCTCTGCTATCCAATATGGTAGCCACTTGGTGCAAACAGTACCACACATGTACTCGAAATAGAATCCAAAATATGTTCTCTATGAATCACACAGAGACAGATTTTCCAAAATAAGCCAGGAAGCTTAAAGTTAATGAGACAAAGCCTTCCAAGTTCCAAGGGAAATGATTTTTCACCTCAGAATCTAAAATCAGACAAATCCTTTATCAAACCATTTTTAAATATGGAGAAAGAATATTTTCTGACTACCTGTAGTAAGAATATTTACTTCCAATGTACTCTGTCATAGGTAGTTACTTGTGGATGTGTTCCAGCAAAATCTAGGAGTAAACCAAGAAATAGGAGGATATGGGAATCAGAAAAATGTGGATTCAGCCCAGAATATCAGGTAAGCAAAGTTGCAAGGTAAATTTCCCTCCTAATCTCCCTAATGTGGATTACATGAAAAATTCATCTATACCTGTTTCTGGGCTTTGATTCTGTTTCTTGCAAATTGGATTATGATGTTAAAAGAAACTTACTGTCATCCTGCCTTGGGTTATATTGCAAAGCATCCCTGTTATAGATCCAGACCTGAATCTTTTTGCTTTAATTTGGATGCTTTCCCCCACTATTAGGCTAGGAGGTAGAAATGTTTATTATAATATATATCTTATTGTGTCTGTGCAGAAAGAAGTCCAAAAGATTGCTTACTAAAAATTGTATTTTTAAAGAGATTTTATTTATTTATTTATTTGAGAGAGAAGGAGAGTGAGCATGAGCTGAGGAGGGGTAGAGGGAAAGGGAGAGACTCTCAAGCTGACTCACTTCTTAGTGCAGAGCCCAATTATGGGGGTCCATCTCATGACTCTGAGATCATGACCTGAGCCGAGGTCAGATGCTTAACTGACTGAACTGCCCAGGTGCCCCTAAAAAATTGTTTTATGTTGACTCTGGGAGCCGGGACTTTGGGAAAATTAGAGAGGAAGAGAGAGAGAGGAGGGGAGAGGGGCACAGGGAGAGAGAGAATCTTAAGCAGTTTCCACTCCCAGTGCAGAGCCTGAAGAAAGCCTTGATCTCACAACCTTGAGATTATGACCTGAGCTGAAATCAAAAGTCAAACTGGTAACTGACTGAGCCACCCAGGCATACATCTGACAATAATGTTACAGGGGAACCTCAGTCCTTATTTAGAGAGACCTCAGAGCTGCTTCAATTGTTTCTTTTGATTCTGTGAAGTAACCGGTCCCCTTACAACAAATTCTCTTTGGACATTTAATTTAGTCAATTTCTGTGGCTAACAACCATAGATTATACTTACTGATACTCCAGTTTTCTCTGCTTGCACATGGCCAACAACCCGAGCTCATGACCTGCCAAAGCCCTTTGTTCAAATTCCAATTAGAGCTTCTGGTCCCTGGTTACCAGTGTACTGGTTGTCCTTAGTTCAGGTATGCACACTTGTTCCTATTGACTGTGGCCAGGTGTGAGGAGGCCCCATTATAAAAACGGCTTCCTAGGGCCACTCCTGAAACTAGGGCGATGGACAAGAGGAGACACTCTGACAATATGAGTCCTCAGCTGTGTGTACCACTTTGGCAAATTGCCTGCTGACTCCCCTTTCCTGCACCCTCTTAGTCTCTTTCCACAACCTGAAGGCCACTAGCAAGACAGGTGATACGTATGCATGTACAAAGAGTTATTTAAGGATTCAGTTTATTTACTTATATTCTGGGGCCAGAATTCCTGAGTTTGAATCTCAGCTCTACCACCCAATTGCTGTCTGACCATGGGAAAATTATTTAATTCCTTTGACCCTCAATCTTCTTATCTCTAGAATGAGGATAATAAAACTACTGGATTGTGTGAGGATCAAATGAGTTAATCAATATAAACTATTTATTTATTATTTATTTTCTTAAAAGACTTTATTTATTTGACACAGAGAGAGAGAGAGACAGTGAGAGAGGGGATACAAGCAGGAGGAGTGGGGGAGAGAGAAACAGGCTTCCAGCAGAGCAGGGAGCCTGAGGCGGGGCTCGATCCCAGGATCCTGGGATCATGACCTGAGCTGAAGGCAGATGCTTTAACAACTAAGCCACCCAAGTGCCCCTGTATAAACTGTCTAAAACAGTGCCTGGTGGGGGGCGCCTGGGTGCCCCCGGTTGGTTAAGCGTCTGTCTTCGGCTCAGGTCATGATCTGGGAGTCTTGGGATCGAGCCCCGCATCGGGCTTTCTGCTCAGTGGGGAGTCTGCTTCTCCCACAGCTCCTCCCCCTCTGCACCTCCCCTCCTTCCCTCCCCTCCCTCTCTCACTCATATTCACTGTCTTTCAAAAAATAAATAAGTAAAATGAAAAAAAAAGCCAATTTTTAATTTACTCATTTGAGAGAAAGAGAGTGAGTGAGAGCATGAGCGGGCGGAGGGTGGGGGGCAGAGTCAGAGGGAGAAGGAGGAATAAAAATCTTTAAAAAAACCAGGGGCTGATGGATAGTAGTTTCCAAATGGATGTCAACTAGTATTATTGATTATTTTTGTCATTACTATTATTATGTTTGGTATGACATCGCTGAGAGAAAGAGCAGAAGTGAATTTTGTGCACTCTTGTGAGCTTCGTATTTGGGAACAAAGAGGAATTTGAAGTTTTAGTTGAAAAGTTAATTTGTGTGCAGTTTTCTTCATCATAATGTCATAGGATCAGGAAGACTTTCCATATCTGGGGCACAGGAGCACTATTTTCTCAATCCGTTTTTCATCATTTTTCGGCCCCAGATAAATCAGGCTCCAGCTCCTCTCTGCCCTGCTCCATCGCTGTGATTTCAAGAATGTAGAATCTAGGGTGCCTGGGTGGCTCAGTGGGTTAAAGCCTCTGCCTTCGGCTCAGGTCATGATCTCAGGGTCCTGGGATCGAGGCCCGCATCGGGCTCCCTGCTCAGCGGGGAGCCTGCTTCCTCCTCTCTCTCTGCCTGCCTGTCTGCCTACTTGTAATCTCTCTCTGTGTGTCAAATAAATAAATAAAATCTTTAAAAAAAAAAGAATGTAGAATCTTCAGTTTCTTCTACCATGTTTTACTTGTGCCTTCATGCAACTTACACATTATAGCAACATATAGCATATATAATTATTTCTATTAAAATGACAGTTTCCAAAATATAAACCACATATTTTTTGGCCCATATCATCTGTAAACTCATATTTTATGTGTTTATTAGTAATCATTTATTTTTCCTTACCTAGTTCATGGAATTAATTAATTCATTATTTAAAAGATTGTATATAGTTGGGGTACACACAACAAGATGATCTACATATACCCAGTAAAATGATACTATATTCAAGCTAATTAACATGTCACTTCATGTAATTACCATTTTTTGTGATGAGAACAACCTGAAATCTACTCTTAGTACATTACCAGTATTCAATATAGTATTAACTATAGTCACTATGTATACAATAGTTCTCTAGACTTCCTCATCCTACATTCCCAACCCACCCCAACCCCTCTTTAGCATTATCATCATTCTACTTTCTGCTTCTATGAATTTGACTTTGTTTTTCTTTTAAAGATTCTATATACAAGTAAGATCATATAATATTTGTCTTTCTCTGGGTTATCTCATTTAGCATAATTCCCTCCAGATTCATCCAAGTTGTCACAAATGGCAGAATTTTCTTCTTTCTCATGGCTGAAATGTATTCCAGTGTGTGTGTGTGTGTGTATCTCACATTTTATTTATTCCACCATTGACACACATTGAGTTGTTTCATATCTTGGTTACTGTGAATAATGTTTTGATGAACACAGGAGTGCAGACAAGTCTTTGAGACATTCATTTCATTTCCTTTGGATATATACCTAGAGGTGGGATTGCTGAATCATATGATAGTCCTAGTTCTGATTTTTTTAAAGGAATATCCATAGTTTTCCATAATTTTCATTCTCACCAACAGTGTACAAGAGTATGGAATTTCTTTTCGATCAATAGTACTCATTGTGATATTTAGCTAGCTGATGCTTATATGGTAAATCAACTTGGAATTTCCCATCGTGTTTCTCCTCTCCCTGGTCTAGCTACATTAAAATTCTTGCATCTCTCAAGTCATCATGCTTTTCCATTCTTTCCCACCTTACACATTCGGTTTCCCCCTTCTGGAGTGCCGTATTCCCATCCACTTTCTCCCTGGCCATTCCATGTTTATTCTTTAGGATTAGAATCCAATGCCATTTCTCTCCGAATAGTAAAAGTCACTCTTAAGAGGTCACACTCCTACTTCTGGAATGAATTTAGTGATTTCGAATCATAGTAAATGATCAAGGTCGTCTGCGAGGCATGTTGCTTCAATTATTATGTTAAAATATTGAAATTTGCATATGAGATTTTTAACATAGAAGTCAGACTTTTCACTCCTTGGCCTCTTTTCACTCATGGGTAATGGATGTACCTGCTTTAAGTTATCCTTGTACCAGATGGACTCTTTCTACAACTGGATAGCTACACGAACAGAAAAATGTAGATAAATGCCAAAGTGCATGGCCTTACGTGGGTCTTGTCATTGGCAAGGGTAATGTCATCCCTTTCCTAGGACTGAATGCGGGTCAGCTCTGTAGGACATTACAGGAAATGCCACTTCTAACTAATTCTTTGGAGTTTAGTATTCCCCAGATTTAAAAAATTTTTATACCGACCACACTATTTCCACAAATTCATGGTTTTACTATTGTTGTTTCCTTTGCTTGGAATGACTTTCTCTCTCTCTCTGTCCTCTACAAACTCATCTTTGATTCTGTGATGCATCCAGTACCATGAAGTACCCATCTCAGGTACCACCTGCAAAAGAAAACCACTCCCATACAGCCCAGGTTTGTCTATATGCTGGTCTTTGAATTCTCTTAGCACCTTGGCTTATGTTCATTATTAATATTATCAATTTACACAAATAAAAATTCTATTTATTTTCTTGTTTGAGTCTCTTACACATTTATCTTCAAGACCCACTGAAGGAAAGGGACATTTATAAAGAGCAGGAAATCCGAAAGGGACGAACAACACAAAGATGGATGCATGGTCCTGGAAAGGAGCCTTCACATGTGTGCTTGTGTTTCCGGTGAGGTTGAGAACTGAGGATCTGTGCTTGCACCTATCTGCCTTCTCTCCAGTGAGAAAAATGGAAGCTGACATCTCAGGGCAATTCTTTGTCAGAAATATACATCTGCATGAAGAGAAGAGAGTTAAAAATTTAATCTGCAAAGCTATTTAGAGAGTGGATAGGCCTTGACAGGCCTCCCAAATGTATTACAAGAACAAGAAGAGTGGAGTTATGAAAAAAAAAAGCTGTTGCAGCAAACAGAATGAAACTAAGCTTTCTTGACAGAATCAGTTTGCCAAATGACTTTAAAATTGTACTTGTCCTTTTTTTCCCTTAAATATACTCTAATTTAAGTGTCTAAGAGAAACTTTTAGAATGATGTGGTACCATTAAAGAACACTAAGGTAGAGATACCACAATAACATGCATTGTGTTATTTGGGAGAAGGGCGTGTGAAACAAAATTAAAACCTGTCAGACGACTAACCAGTCACGAAAAAGTAATGAGGATTCTGGAAGCATCTATGATAATCTGACTGATAATTTTCTAACTCTCACCTTATGTTGAAAATACTGCTTGACATGAATGAACAGAGTAAACCATTGCCAGTCAACTTCCAAAAAATATGACAGTTTGATGTCACTCTGTGTTCTGTGTTCATTTTCTTTTACTCACTGCTGCAGGAAGTTTACCCTCATATTCCAGCCCACATTTCGTCATTGTTATAGGGAAAAGTGCTGTTCTATTTTCTGACTTATACTTAAAGTATTACATTTCTTTTTCTTTTAAATTCAGAGTCATCTCCCTGAATGCTAAAATAAAGAAGCATATACTTTTTTTTTTATTGGTAGTACTTGGGATAGATAGACCACCATTATCAAATAGTTAAGAAAATGAAAGTATAAAGTCATGTGATCTTTTCAAGAGATATAGAAACAACTGTGTAATAAAATTCAAGATTTACTGAATGAGTTTAGTGTTTCAACCAAGTTCTGGACTCCACTGCTATTTTTACAGTCCAGTTTTTTTTTTTTTTTAAATCTGACCAGGCCTCAGATTAGGCAGAAACACACTACTTACTCTAGCAATATCATGCCTATTAATATTGTAGAATTTTTTTTCTATTTGAAGTCTTAACAACTACTGAAGCATAACCTTTAAGTCCTAAGATGTAAGTCTATCTTAAAATGTTCTTTTAAATTTTTAATATCTAGGGCTTTCCCATGGTTATCAGATTTACTATTAAAATATCAACTTGTTAAATATAAATACTGATCGTGTGGCCCCCAAAACCCAACATATCTACTT
This sequence comes from Ailurus styani, assembly GCA_002007465.1. Lineage (NCBI taxonomy): Eukaryota > Metazoa > Chordata > Mammalia > Carnivora > Ailuridae > Ailurus > Ailurus styani. Next base: position 571,582 of record LNAC01000495.1, on the reverse strand, counting down.
TTCTTAACCTACCATGTTCTTTGTTAGTGGGTTCTGAGCTAGCTTGCACTCTGCTCACATACAGCTAACTTAATGGAGGAATTCAGGTTTATCACATTGTGGTAATTATGAGGGATATTTATAAATACATTCTTTCTCCTTTTTTTTAAAGATATTATCTACTTATTTGACAGAGAGAGAGAGAGAGAGAGAGAGAGAGAGAGAATGCACAAGAGACACTAGCAAGGAGAGAAGCAGAGGGAGAGGGAGAAGCAGGCTTCCCGCTGAGCAGGGAGGCTGATGCGGGACTTGATCCCAGGACCCTGGGATCATGACCTGAGCCTAAGGCAGATGCTTAACTGACTGAGCCATCCAGGCACCCCCCTTCCTTCTGAATATATGGTAGCTTTGCATTTCTCCAGAAATCTTAACTGTGGTCATGTACCTTACTTTGGCCAATGCTGCATGAGCAGAAGTGATGTGTTTCACTTCCAAGAAGAAGCCATAGGAGCCAGGGCACGATGTTCCATGTTTCCCCATACTTCTCTGGAAATGTTGGAAACATGTATTAAGATGAATCTTCTGTAAGACTTGGCTTTTGAGTACCAAGCTAATATAGTCCTCCTCTATTCCCCAATCCCTGCTGATGACACCTATTGTCCGAAATTTGGGGGTTTTCTGTTACTAGAGAATAACTTACTCGATCCTAACCGATGTATCATCTTTTTGGTTGCATGGAATCTGGATTCGGGAGATAAATTTTAAAAGATAATTTTAAATCATTTATTAGATACTGAATTTTGTCATCTACCTCTTCTGAATGTACTTTTTCTTTTATTTTCTTAATGTCATAAACTTTCAGTCATATTGACTGATTTTTTTAACAGTTTTATTGGAATATTATTTACATACCATATAATTCACTTCTCCTATGTGTACAGTTAGTGATTTTTAATAAATTTATAGCACTGCACAATCATCACCACCATCTAATTTCAGAATATTGTCATCCCCCTAAAAAAAAAAATCTAGTGGTTATTTGTTGTTATTCCCTATTTCTGCCTCTGGTCCTAGGCAGCCACTAATCTGTTTTCTGTCTTTGCCAGTTTGTCTTTTCTGGAAATTTTATATAAACGAATCATACAATATGTTGTATTTTTATGACTGGCTATTTCATTTAGCATCATGTCTTCAAGGTTCATCCATACTGCAGGATACATCAGATCCTTATTCCTTTTCATAGATGAAAAATATTCCACCATATGGATATACCACATTCTGTTTAACCCTTCCCCAGTTGATGAGCATTTGGGTTGTTTCCAGTTTTTGGCTATTATAAACAATGTAGCTATGACAACTTGAATACAAGTATTTATGTGGACAAATGTATTAATTTCTCTTGACTAGATACCTAGAAGTGGAAATTTATGTTTAACATTTTAAGAAACTGCTAATCAGTTTTCCATGGTGGAGGACACCATTTGCCTCCTTGAATACTACTGCTAGATCCATACCGCTGTTAGATCCTTTGCATCTTAAAGGTCCTTAAATATCAGTGAAAAAGTATTCAAGTAATAAATCAGAATATTCTCTCTCTCTTTCTTTTTAACTCATACATACTCATACACATGGAGAGTGAATACCCATATGTTCTGGCTGGTTAATGATTCCTGGTAGAAGAATAGACATTAGAATTTCCATTTGTTCCCGAGCGTCTCATTTACTGAATCTTGTATGGGAAATAATTGTTAAAGGGATTGAGGTCTCTGTTGGGATAAAGTCTGACATGCAGAATTAGGTGACACTGCTTCTCTCAGTTTCCTGCTTACACATTCTGACTTAGCAGTGATGCTTTAAGTGTTGCAAAATCCTCTGTGGTGCATGATTTTATTTTTATCATGCGAGTACATGACTGTTCCTAAAACAACAAAGAGCCAGCTTTTAGCAGTATGTAAATATAAATGGCTTGCTTGTGTGTCTTTCAAGTCATTTAAGGAAAAACCCCACCCATTTTGTCATCTACTTACCTTATCTTTTCCTTCATTGCTAATTTTCATTTAAGGTGACCAAAGGTATTAATTTTTGATTTGTTTCAAATAAATATTCTAAATATTTCCAAATACATGTACATATTCTTGATACTAGGACCAAGTCTAAAGCCAAGACCTAAATTATAATGTTTTCTATGTAATCCAAACAGGTGGCCAGAAGAAGAGAAAATGAGAGGGAGCTCAAACAAGAAAAGCAAGATGATGAAAATGGCAATGGAAGGACCATGGCAGCAGAGAAGTAAGTCCAGGAGCTCAGTTTGGGTTTTGAACTCATTGACATGATGAAACAAGTGTGACTTCCCTCTATTTACTGCTGAAAAGCAGACTCCACGCTGAGGCAAAGTTCAATGTATGATAGGGTTTAATCACAGGACTGGAGATTTGGTAAGTAGGATGGATCGAAGGTGTACCTTTGGAGTTATGCATCTCCTACTGTCCTGTACTTATGTAAATTCAGAATGCTTCTCTGCCAAGAGAGAGCTGGATCTGATAAGCTACTCACACTGTGGTATCACTTAGATTGCTTGAATGGTTCAAGGTTATGGCCAAACACTTAGGCTTTGAGGTAAGTCTATGAAGGTTGAAAACAGTAGTGCTTTTGTGACCATGGTCAATTTACTTAATATTTTATATGCAAAATAGGTATAATTCCAGAACCAATGCCTTGGTCTTTTGTGAAGGTTCATTGATATAAGGCATGTAAAATAGTAGATACTATGTCTGCCAGAGAGTAAATTCTCCATAAAAGTTGGTTGTTATTATTAATGATGAGGTTGCCATTATGAATGGTATTTTTTATTCTTTTTCTTTTTCTTATTTATTTATTTATTTTTTAAAAGATTTTATTTATTTATTTGACACAGAGAGAGAGAGATTACAAGTAGGCAGAGAGGCAGGCAGAGAGACAGGGAGAGGAGGAAGCAAGCTCCCTGCTGAGCAGAGAGCCCGATGTGGGCCTCGATCCCAGGACCCTGGGATCATGACCTGAGCCGAAAGTGGAGACTTTAACCCACTGAGCCACCCAGGCGCCCTATTCTTTTTCTTTTTAATGCCTTTATTGATATGTCTCTTAACATGTTAGACAATTCCTCCATTTAAAGTGTAGTGTTCAATGCCTTTTATTGTAGTCACAGATGTATGCAAACTCCATAACTTAAGAACATTTCATTATCTCAGAAAAAAATTCCAAACCCTTTATCTGATACTCCACTATATCCCATCATGTTCCTAGCACTAAGCAGCCACTAATCTTTCTTTTCTATAGATTTGCTTTTTCTCAATATTTCACGTGCATGGAATGATATAATAAGAGGTCTGTTGAGACTAGTTTCTTTCATTTAGCATAATGTTTTTAAGGCTATCCACGTTTTAGCATGTATGAGTATTTTATTCCTTTTTATGGCTGAATAATATGCCATTGTATGGATATACAACATTTTGTTTATCCACTCATCAGTTGATGAATCATTTCCTTTTGGCTATTATGAATAATGCTGCTATTTTCTCTGTGGAAATAGGTTTTCACTTTTTAAAAAAGATTTAATTATTTATTTTGAGAGAGAGAGTGCAGGTGAGAGTAAGGGAGGAGCGAGGGGAGAGAGAGACTCTCAGGCAGACTCTCCACTGAGTGTGGAGCCTGACATGGGGCTTGAGCTCACAATCCCGAGATCATGACCTGAGCTGAAACCATGAGTCAAACGCTCAACTGACTGAACCATCCAGGCATCTCTCTTTTCATATCTTTTGACTAGATACCTAGGTATGACATCGCTGGGTCACATGGTGAGTTTGTTTAATTATTTGAGGAATTGCCAGACTATTTTCCAAAGCAGCTTCACCATTTTTTATCCCCACCGTCATGTACAAGGGTCCTGATTTCTCCACGTTGACTGTGTACAGTTTTTTCTGTTTTTTTTTTAAAGATTTTTATTTATTTGTTTTATTTGTGTGAGAGAGAGCATGCACTAGTTGGGGGAGAGGCAGAGGGAGAGACTCTCAAGCAGACTCCATGCAGAGTGTGGAGCTGGATGGGGGGGCCCCCATCTCACAACCCTGAGATCATGACCTGAGCCGAAACCAAGAGCTGGATGCTCAACCGCCCGAGCCACCCAGGCGCCCCAGAGTCGTTTCTGTTTTCTTAAAAGTGAAATGGTTATAATTTAAATTTATAAAAACTTTAAGTCTATAAAAACTTTATATAAACTAGATAAAGGATATAGTTAGATCTTATGGAATTTTAACTTTCACAGAATCTATATCAGATTGAAGATAATGGGCTCAAATTGTACTTTTATTTGGGAAGTTTTGATGTCTACAGTCATTTAGAATGATTTCATAACTATCTAGTTGTTTTTGAGGGATGAGACAAACTTAGGGCCCCCCTACTCCTCTGCCATCTTAACTCCTCCTCCCTGTCTATAGTCATTTAAACGGGCCTTATTTTATAGGGCGAGCATGTCCAAACTGCAACACTTTAGAGGGCTGGAAGGATCTCTCTGTGTAATTGCGGTGGGGAACAAGAGTAAGTCGAGGCAGTCCCAGGCTCCCTAGGGCATCTGGTCACCTGATGTATAGTGAGAGACCTCACTCTGCACTCTCTCATTTGGAAATATATTTTGTTTGTTTCCTTTTTTTTAGCAGAAGATAGATTTGTATTTATCTCACACTTACAGGCAAGAATATATGAATATATATATGCAGTTCTAAGTTTTTTTTTTTTACTTCAAAATACTTTATTTTAAAAACAGTCAAAACACTAAGCTTGTGGCCCATTCTGCCAATCCATGAGCTACAAATGCTTGCTCAGCAGCTGAAGGGTACTCTTTGGCACCATGTTTGAAAAGTGAATAAAAATCTATATAAAACAAATATTCGAGTAGTTCCCATAGGAACACAGATAAGTGGCTCCATCTCCTAGTGTTCTGTTCATATTGTTGCATCTGTGCCAACCCTGCTTACAAAGACATTTGAAAAAAAAACTAGCAGTACTTAAGTTAAATGGTCCCCCCCATATCCCATAATTCAAGCTAAACTCAGAGTTAACAGGTATTACACAGTAATGCTAGCTGAGGCACGGGCAGCTGGGGACATTTCATCTCACTTCATCCTGCTCTTCCAATGGGAGCACAGGACACAGGCCGAGTGCCAACAGCCTGCTCCTCTCCTTCCAGCAGGGAGTCTGTTGCCACGTTGGCCCCGACTTTACAAAGTAGATTGTTGGTCTCTGGAACCCTTTGAAAGTAGAAACAACAGCAACAGTGTAAGCACCTGTGTTTTCAAAGAGCGTCCAATTGTCCACATGCATCTAGGGCAAGTCACAGCACTCAACAATGCAATTAAGGCTGTCACATGGAGGTCCCCATATGCTGGTTGAATAATACTTCTAAGCTGGTTTGGGTCTCTTCTGCTTGAGGGGCTTCATGTGTGGATGATCATAAATGCTGCAATTAAATGATCCATATACTCCATCATTCATGTAATACCTAAAGGTTTGTTCACTTGACTCATCTTCATCATCAGAGTCTGTCTGTTCCTTTAGTACGAGTGGTTTTTGGCAAATGATATTAACTGCAAGCGTGAAAGCTGATGCACGTTATCTGCTGGGCTCAGCTATGATTCTCATTCCTGAGCGTGCTGGAAAACACTTGTCCGGTGCTGGGTTGATAACACTGGTGATCTCTTCAAATTTAAGCTTTACATCTTCAGATCCAAGAAAGCCACCATTGATATCAACAATTTGAAACCAAGCTCAGCTCCCATGTCAAAGACACAGTTGGTATCAGAGAAGGCGTGCATGGAGGTCTCAGTACAGCCACTTCCTAGGTGGAAGTTGACACTGATGACATCCATATGTAGCTCTTTTGCCCCAAAAGAAGCCTGCTGGTTTTGAATGTGGCACCAAATTTAACACCGAGGCAACAGACTGCTTTGAAATCATCAGTGGTGATCCGCAAAACCAACTTTGCCTTTGGATATGCCCTGGAAACTTTGATCAATTGGACTTCACGATCAAAAAGTTATCATCTGGACTGCATTATTGACAGCGTACTTAATCTGAGACACTTGTTTGGATTTGCATAGATAATCCTTTCTGGAGGCACCTGGAGACTCGGTACCAATTGTATTTCAGTCTTGCTGGTAAAGTCAAATCCTGTCCCTATGGCAGCGAGGTTCTTCACTGTGGTTCTGTTACCATTGCATTGACTTCATCAAAGGGGGTGACCTGAGGAAGAGCTTTTAACCATCTCAGATGTTTCTTTAGAATGTCTTCCAGGTCGACAACATAGAAGGCATCCTTATCATTAAAAGATGAAACTTCATTAATTTTTTTGGTCCAGGCTGTCCTTGGCAGTAAAGCCTTGACGGAGAAAATGGCAGTCAAACTCTGTATGAACTAAAGTTGTTCATGGTCTCTTGATCTTCCCATGGAAAACTAAGAGATGGAATTTAAAGAAATTATGGCCAGCATTTCACAAAGGTGAGTCCCGGGGATTCCAAGTCCCACTGGAGATGTATGTGCCCTTGGTGCAGCAGCGGAGATGTTCTGATGAACACAGAATTTGCTGCTTAGAGCACATGGGGGGCCCTGGGCCAGCCCCTTGGAGAGTGTGCAGGTTGGCCTGCCGCCCAGCCCCCCTGCCGCCCTGCTCCCTTCCATGGGGACCGTCGGACCCAAGTGGCTCCAGAGCTCTGGCTCAGAGGTCGGCGCCACCGACCTATTGTTCCTTCAGAACAGAGTCAAGATAACTGATGCACAAGGGAAATGAACCCTAGCTGTTCTAGCAAGCTGTATTATTTTTCGAGCTAAACTGAACTGGATTGCATCATGGAATTTACCTTTTATGTAATGTCTACATTTTAAAGATTTTGTGGTCTCTATATCCTGTTTTTGAATTCTTATAGCTCCCTCTGCCAAGAGTGCCTATCACTGTGTTAGGCATATAAATGTTGCCTCTTCCTCCAATACATATTAAAGAAATAATTCATGGCAGAGTGCTTAGTGTTGTGGAAATGTGCAAGAGGGTCTGTCTGCATTTCAGGGGTTGGGGTTTCTAAAAAGAGACTCTCCCAGGCAAATTCTCTTCTCCGAATCCTTTTTTCCCCATTCCCCTTGCATCCTACTTCTCTGCTAACCAGCCAACCAGACTGACCCCAACATCCTCAATAGTATTGGCTCTTGAAAAAATAGCAACTGTCCTCTTAATTGGAATTCTTTTTTTCAGTGAACATACAGAGTCAGTCTGACAGCTTATAAAGCTGGAGTCTTGCAAAGTATCACCATGAAAACGACAGAGAGGCACCTGTTCCTGCCCCAGAAGGGAAGTACTGAGTACCACAGTCTTGCCCTAATTCACCCTCTCGAGGAGCTACCTTTGCCAGCAGCACAAACCGAGTCATAGCCATTAAAGAACAAACAACTCTGAGAGAAAAACAAGCTGAGAGAGAGGAAAACAAGGCTGTCCACTTTAATACACAGGGGGGCCTCTTCAAGCATATATGAGTTGCATGGCAGGTTGACCCTCAAACGGTTGCCTAGGTCAGCAGGACCTGAGGCAGTCCCTGGGGTGAGGACTGGTCAGGTAAGTTAAAGCAGCCTTCAGGGCACTTTCAACTTAGGCACCAATTTTCTCAAGACTCAGGATAAGAAAGCAACACTGTTTGAGTTCAACTTTCTCCTTCACTTTTTTTTTTTTTCCTTGTTTCCTTTGTTCCTCTGAGTCCACTCTATCTAAGAGTAACTTCTAATGGCTGGGAAATTCTTTATAAGGATGTTGCCTCCTGATCTCATCTGGACTTAACTTTTTAGCAATCCTAACTCATTTTCTAGGTTCCAGGCAGAACTGCAGAGAATTTTTTAAAAAGACATTTTTACTTCCAAAGCCCTAAGTTCTAGGTTCCCTTTCACTATGAATTCTCCAGACCTTTTCTCAGTACCAAGTTAGGTGTTGGGTCACAGCTGCTATTTCTCATTACAATTTTATTTTCCAGCTCTCAACTTGCCTCATGTTGGTTTTCTTTCATACATCCCTGAAACTGCCTTATGTCTCTTCGGGCTGATCTCATTCCTGCCTTAAGAAATTCAAAACAGGGTTTTTCTTTTTCCCCCAGACAGAAATTGTTCAACTTTTATTAATTGTCAAAGTAGGATATTCATGGAAATCATAATGTAATACGTATATATATTTTAGTCTCATGTTTCCATCATTTTTTTTTAAAGATTTTATTTATTTATTTGACACAGAGAGAGAGATTACAAGTAGGCAGAGAGGCAGGCAGAGAGACAGGGAGAGGAGGAAGCAGGCTCCCTGCTGAGCAGAGAGTCCGATGCGGGCCTCGATCCCAGGACGCTGAGATCATGACCTGAGCCGAAAGCAGAGGCTTTAACCCACTGAGCCACCCAGGCGCCCACATGTTTCCATCATTGAAGAACAAAAATACTCTGTGGTTTTACTTCTACTACCATTAACAAGGCTAATCAGAACTTTGCTTTGAATAAGATTTGGTGATCTTATATACTCACTAGATCTCTGCTGAATTTGAAAGTCCTTAGTCATTTTTTTCCTTAGAAATTCTCCACTTTTTTTGCTTTTATGACACCAACATTTGTTGATTCTCCTTATAATCCTCTGGCTATTTTTCCTGTCTCTGATGGCTTCTCTTTCTCAATTCATCTCACAGTTCTGTCCTTGGAGCCCTGGGCTTCTTACTCTCTACAACAGAATAACTTATTCTGTAGTGTTCAAACAAAAACTGCTTCTTGGTCAGTTACCCATGAAAATCTCCTAAGAAGGTGCCACACTGGAAACCAGTATAGCATATATTATCTTTCCCTCCAATTTTGAAACTCCAGTTCTGACTGAGGCTCGGATGAAGTAGTGGTTTGCCCTTAAGGACCATGCTGTATGACATGTAAATAATTTTAAAGACGAGCATCTTTTTTAACAAGGCAAGATATCTATCACAACTCAGGAATATGGGGACTGAGACCGAAGGAGGGTTTATTTCTTTGGGAATGGCAGGTGGAGTCGCTGCACTTATTAAATTGTGATCTCCTTCTGTTCTGCAAAGCATGCACAGTTAAATTTGTAATAGTGAAATGTGTGCATGATTGGGCTTTGTTACTCTCCTAGGGTAATCCTGTCTGTCCTCGCCATTTCATGTACCATCTCTATGTATGTGTGTATATATATGTGGAAGCTGTATTGATATTAGTGTTAATTTAATTTCACTTTCCTGACTGAATGTGGTAAGTCCTGAGGCCACAAAAACATAGGAAACAGTTATGACTAACTACTTCTGGATACATGTAATTTTCCCATTCATTCAATAATTATCCTTTCAGCTCACTGTATGGCAGGCTCTATGCTAGGTATTAGTGATACTAGGGCACATTAGCAAAAACGATTCCTGCTTAACAGATCATTATGCCTTATACAGAGTGGTGAGTGCATTCATTCATTTTTAGATACTTGACTAATTTACTATGTATTAGGTATCATATAGTACCCTGACAATATAAAGAAGCATAGTTCCTGATTTCTGGGAGGTCCCAGTTTTGGCTTCGTACAGGAAGGGAAAGAAATAGACACATCAAGTGGTCATTATGATACAGTAGAGCCATACAGATAGTTAGGCGGTATTAGAGAAGAAGGACAATATTATCGCGATAAACTAACCTGCATCCAGGAGAAGTAAAGAGAAATCTTGACCTAAGATTTCTCTTACTTGTATAATTTAACTATTGATATCATTGATTTGTTATTTTGGGACTGGCCACTTCTAAAATGAAAACCAGGGGTGCCTAGGTGGCTCAGTTGTTAAGCGTCTGCCTTCGGCTCAGGTCATGATCCCAGGGTCCTGGGATGGAGCCCCGCCATCCATCCGGCTCCCTGCTCAGTGGGAAGCCTGCTTCTCCCTCTCCCACTCCCCCTGCTTGTGTTCCCTCTCTCACTGTGTCTTTCTCTGTCAAATAAATAAATACAATCTTATTAAAAAATAAAGTAAAATGAAAACCACTGCAGAGGTTTTGATGGCTGGTGGATGACTTCATACAAGAGGTATGGGGCTTCATTTGGGGCTCGAATACCACCATTATTTTAAATGTGGGGGCACAGTTAGGGACAGTGGGCACTGAGCCTGGAAGACCACTACAGCCCAAACATAAAGTAGAAATCATAAGCCATAACATAAAGCTAAGTAACACGAAGTAACGTAAGTTCTTAACAAGGTCCATTGTGGCTTTTCTGTCTGCACAGAGGTTGATAGGGAAGGGTAAAAACAGGATGAGGTGGTTGAGATGAGGAGGATAGTGTATGGGATGACTTACAGAGTAAGTTAGGTAGAAGAATATGTACTTGGTCCCACGTTCAGCTTTCCATCCATTGTTCTACCCCAGTTTTTTTTTTAATTTTTTAAAAGATTTTATTTATTCATTTGACAGAGAGAGACACAGAAAGAGAGGGAACACAAGCAGAGGGAGTGGGAGAGGGAGAAGCAGGCTTTCTGCTGAGCAGGGAGCCGGATGCGGGGCTCAGTCCCAGGACCCTGGGATCCCTGGGATCATGACCTGAGCCGAAGGCAAACACTTAACGACTGAGCCATCCAGGCGCCCCACACCCCAGTAGTTTTTATCAAGTGCTTACATCATACTTACAGTGCTATGTTCTGAAAATATGTTAAAAAAGAAGAAAGAAAGAAAGAAAAAAAGAAAGAAAGAAAAAGACAGGGTTTACCTCCAAGTGTATAGGGTAATTTAAAAATGGATAAGCAAAATAAGAACTATGACACAATCTCATAACTGGTATAACACGAAAATATACAAAGAAATCTTCTGGAATCTGCCTGGAAGAGTCAAGGAAAGCTTTACCCATTTGGTCACCTTATATCATATAATGAAGGAGGGGTGAGATGGTAAGGTTGAAGGCTCTGCAGACAGAAGACCAAAAGGTATAATGGATAGGGGCTTTCTGGGAGAAACTGTGTAGTTCTAAAACACTACAATTTAGAATGTTTTTCTCCTTGGAAAGGGAAAGGGATCAGTGCTGGTGGGAAGTGGAAATGGTCAGGGAGGGGCTCTTGAGCTTTATCCTCCAGCTTTGTCGTGCTCTGGAAGGGATTAACATGGTGGATTATACTCATATTTGTACTTTACAGATTTAACTATAGACAAAATGTGGAAGGTGTTTTGTAGTGATAATGCTAGAAATGAAGCCTGTCTGCAGGAGGAATAGTTAGGAGGCTCTGTACCAAGTGTGGTAGCAGAAATGGAGATGTAAGAGACAAAGTAAGTAACCAGACTTGAAGACTGAACATATATCTAGGATGAGGAAGTAGAAAGCACACAAGAAACTCACATAGTTTCTGTCATAGGTAACTAAGTAGATAGTGGTGCTATTAGCTAGCCTAACAGGCTTTTTAGCCAGGCTGCCTCAGGGACTCCAGAGCCATGAAGTTAGAGGATACCTCTTTCCCATAAACATATTTGGTGTGAGTTGATAGGCATAGGACTATTTCCCTGATTGGAGAGTCAAGATCTGGAGCTGTGTCTTCCAAACAGAGAGTAAGAAGTTAAGGGCAGTGAAGAAGATGGCATGAGGCTGAGACCACTGGAAGAGATTGCAAGTATTTATGACTATGTTCTCTGTGCTTATTATAAATTCAAGAATCAGAAGAGCAGTAGTGAGAAGAAATTCAACCACAGGTTTGGAAAACCTACTCCTCCCTACAGAAAAAGATAAATAATAGGTCTTTATAAATTTTTTAAAGAGTTATTTATTTGAGAGAGAAGAGAGTGAGAGAGAGAGACAGAGACAGTGCACTTGAGCACCAGTGGGGGAAGGGGCAGAGGGAGAGAATCCAGGCAGATTCCCTGCTTAGTGCAGAGCCCAACATGGGACTTGATCTTAGGACCCATGAGATCATGACCTGAGCTAAAATCACTAGTTGGATGCTCAACTGATGGAGCCACCCATGCATGCCAGTCTTAATAAATTTTATAAGCATTTATAATTTTTCAAAGTGTTTGTTGATATTTGGAGATGCAAATTTTTAATTACTCTATTTTGTAAACACCAACCACCTTTTTCCAAATGTGTCTTTGCAAAAAGAATTTTCATCCAAATTCTAAAGAGATATTCTGAAATATTCAATATGATTTGATTTTATAGGGAAATTTCAAAAATAGGCAAATATGTGAAATGTTGTACACAAAAATAATTCATTCCAGTATATTAAAAAAAACCTCTCATGAATCACCATTATTTATCTTCTGCTAATAAGAAGTCAAACATGGAGAAATGCTTTGAATTTTATATGCATTTAAATTGCAAAAAGAATTTGAGCTTGTTTTTATTTGAAATGTAGAAGTGTGTTTTTGTTTTTATAGAGTGAGTTATGTACTTTTTTGATGTTTTCAAGGTTTTATTAAAACATGAAACAAAAACAATAATCAGTCCAATTAGGGGAAAGTCTTAGCAATGAACATCTGTTGGTTTTGCCAGTCAGCATCCAAACAACCTTTATTGGTAAAAATTTCCTTTGGGAAACTGCCCTTTTTTTTTTTTTTAACTCTCGACAGTAAGATCTATGGTAATAAACCACATCTTTCTCTAAGGATGTGTCCTGATTGGAATAATGCAATCAGCACAGTTCATCAGTAGAGCCCTGACTACAGTGATCAGTCAGTTCAGGTGTGGGCACATAATCCAAGAGTTAGATGAGGAGGCTTTGAAAGAAAGTCCTCCTCTCTCTCCTAAGGGCTCTGGGTGAGGTGACTCTAAGTCTTCCTCTTGATGGTATAGTAGGAAGACATGAGGCTCAGAAGTGATGCATTCATTTTGCTTTGGGAAGAGGGAGAGCCTGAAGGTTCTTGGGGGAATCACTATGTAGAACCAATGAGGACGCTCCCACTCCAAAGGCAGAGCAGATAAGCTAGATCTTTGTGACAATGTTGAGTTGCATTTTCCTGTGTTTCCTAATACGTTAGCTAATTTAGTTAAGAATCGACCTTCTCTTGGTACTTCATGGGAGCGTCATGGGGTCATAAGTTACTTTCATCTTTAATAACTTGAGGTAATTTATCAATTCAATTCAAACATATGTCCATAATTATCAGATCATTCAAGATTCTGAATATGAAAGGAGAATTATTAGGGATGCCATTTTAATACTGTGATCAAGGTTATTAATGGGAGTGCTTTTATAGGAAATTTAATTGGATTAAGCTATATTGAGTTGGCAAGAGGGAGATAGAGTCAACATGTGTCTTTGAATATGTAACAAGGAACTTTGAAAGCTGATGTACTCTACTTGAGAGAATTTCCTGTGCCTGGTGGCTCAATTGGTTAAGCATCTGCCTTCAGTTCAGGTTGTGATCTCTGGGTCTGGGTCCCAAGATGGAGCCCCGCATAGGGCTCCCTGTTCAGTAGGGAGTCTACTTCTTTTCCCTCTGCCATTCCCCACCTTTCCGCTTATGCACTCTGCTCCCGCTCTGTTCTCTGTGCTCTCTCATGCTGTCTCTCAAATAGATAAATAAAATCTTTAAAAAAAGAAAGAAAATTCCCTGTGTCCAATTTTACCATATCCCAACTGTTAAGACTTAGGAAGTAGAGGAAAAAAGGTGAATGTCATGACTTCCTATAAAGTCCCTTTCTTGCTCGAAAGAACAAAATGAAGAACTAATCTATACTATAGAGTCATATGATAGGAGAACTCAGGAAGGGGCAAGAGTAATAGATCCTTATAGAACTTTAGATGAGTATTCCATTTCACTGGCCTCTAAAATGTGTACATAGAGTGAGCATGAGGTTTAGCTCAAGGTAAAAAGACACTGTGACTCAGTTCTGGGATATCAGAGGCTTCTCTGCATTTAGACCATTGGATGGTTATGTTGGGGCAGCTCTGCTGGGCGATGTGCTTGGGTCATAGACTGAATAGAATGTGTGATCATGTCAGGAGGAGAAGTAAGGAACAGAATTTTCAGAAACAAATCATATTTACTGTCATATACCAGGTACCAAAGATACAAAGTCAATGCCAAAGACATGTTTCATCTGGAAACTGTACCCAGGCCTATTACCTGAGAACAGCGACTCTTGATCTATCAGACCTAACCTCCCCTTTTCATAATAAATGTTTTGTAATCTTCTCTTTGCTGTCCTTGAATGAGAATCATAGATAATATAAATTAACTATACATGTAACTAAAAATCAGTATAATGGTCTAACTAATATCCAAGAAAAATTATGTAAAAAAGTTCATATTTTTCAGTATATGAAGGCTTAGACTCCACTGCCCTAGATGATACAGTGAGGTCATCAAATGCTCCAGCTGTATGTAGAATCGTGAATACAGAGCTACAAAGAGAGAAAGGTAATGATGTGATTTATTGGTAACTGATATATCAGACTAGGGATGTGCTCTTCAAAACAGTGAATAATTCTAGAAAAACTTAAAACCAGACAAAGTCTAATCTTCCCTGGATTTGCATTCTTGGAAAATTTAAGATACTAAAATCCAGCATAATAAAGTTGCAAAAATTTTCTGTTTATAAATGAAATGGAATTAGGTTCTAGATACAGATACTTGTAAAATGATTTTAAACTGGTCCATTATCTGTGATTTGTAAGGGATGTTGGGCAAATTATCTTTGTGCAAACACATTGTACCCACTCACTGCCAGTAGCATCCCCTAATCATTGTGACCATCTCAAACCACTCCTGCCTGTTTCCCAAACTACCCATAGATAGCTGTAGCGTCTCCTTTGATAATCAGTGTTTTACGTGTTCATAGTGACCCAAAGCATAAATCACAATGAAGGTTGAAATGCTACATAAATTGTGTTATGCACAAGGCTGAATGAGAATACAGAATAAGGATTTTACTTGGATAGTTTACAAATATAATATTGTATATGGATATATGTAAATTGTATATGGCCACATATATGTATCCATATAATACACTGTTTAAATTATTTTCATATAAATATACATATCTTGTCCCTAAAAGTAGGTTTTTTTTTTCCACTCCAAAAATAAAAGAATCGAATGAGAAGTAAATAGTAAGTACTTAAGGTCATACATGGCATCTCAAAGAAAAAAATTATTTTGAAAGTTAAGTGTTTCTTCGCATGTTTTATATTGGGTGTAGAGCCTGGAGTCTGCTTGGATTCAAACATGCAACTCCAGGAATGGCTTTTATTTTGGAATTGGGTTGAACAGACTCCATTACTGCCCGCGTGGTATGCCAGCCTGATCAATAGCCTGATGAGGCATGTGTGGCCTGCACTGCCCAGCCCCACTATTTTCAACCTAATTAGCAGCTGCTCAAAGATGGGAAACAGGTGCAGATCCAGGGCCAGACCAGGGAAGCCTGCCTGTAATTAACAAGGAAAAAAGGGTCAGATATTGGGAAGAATATCAAATCGGCCCACTGGGGTTAGCATGCTGGCCTCAAAGGCATAGTCACCTGAGATCTTAAGCATGCTAATGTAAATTATGCAAGCTTTCAAACAACGTGGCTGCATAATCACTTGGCAGAAAGGAAAATGATTTTTTCTTTCTTTTTTTTTCTCAGTAGAGTAGGGAAAAAGGGCATCTACAAACTTATTTTTTTCTCACCATGTTGTGGACTTGCTCATCATGTTGTGACATTTTCTGAGAAGCAGTCAGGAGTCCTTAAAAGAAGTTGTTAACCAGTTACACCTTTGTGGAAATAGGTAAAGTTTTTGGAGGAAAATCTAATAATCAGGTTGTTGAGAAAATTATGTAGTAACAGATATTTGGAAGCAGACACATTGTACATTTGTGGTTCTGTAGAGTAAATTGATTTCGGTCATTGGCAACTTTTTGAATCACTCCATAATATGAGGCCCATGTAAGATTCAAAAGGACTTGCTAAGGGCCAGGCTAAGTTTGGAGAAGGTGGAAGAGTACATTTTTGAGCAAAAAATGAAGGACAGTTCTCACGCCTTGTTCAAATTCTGGCTTTACTAGTCAAGCTTTCCATACCAAGGCATTCTTTCTATTCCAGTTCATGTAGTTTCCAATTCACTCTAGTCTGAGAGGACTTTACATCTTGTTCTTTTCAGCATTTAGCATTTATTCTCTCAGTGAACTCTCACCTACATGGTACTGGATTTCCTAGGCTAGAAGGGAGTTTTATATTTCTGATTAAGCAGTTGGTGGCAGTTCCATTCAACCTAGCCAAATTAACATTATGGTAAAGAAAATCCCTCAACCTCAGATGCTTACCAAAGGTTTATTTCTTGCTCTCAGTGCAGGTCTTGTGGATTGACTATGGCTTTGTATTGACTTCATTGCAGATGTTAAGGGGGAGGAATAGAGTCTCTCTGAGACATGGCCTATCCTTGTGACAGAGAGCATACAATATGACAGAACCTTGGAAGTGGTTTTTATCCTTTCCACTTACACACCACTTGATTTCCTATGACATCGGTGAGATGGGATGTATAATCCTCCCTTGAGGAGGGGTGGTATGTACTTTGGATAATAAAATCAACTACAGTGAGTTGAACTAAATCTATATACATTTTTAGAGAGCTAGTCTTTATTGTGGTGTGAATACAAGTACCAATGTGTCTAAAACAGTGTGAATGTTTTAAAATTGGAGTCATATGCAATGACACCAGCTGCCTTATTTTTGTTTTCAAATACGCACTATGTGCCAGGCACTTTATAATTTTATTTTTCACTCTCCTTGGAATCTTGGAGTTATCCCCATTTTATCAAGACTGTGGCTCAGAAAATTTCAGTGATTTGCTCAATCTCTTTAGCTAATAAAGTGGTAGCATGGGGATTCCACCCCAGCTCCGTCATAGAACACTCTCTTCTGAACATACTATACAGCCTCAGAAGATGTGGCAGGTCTGGCAGGCATCTTATCTCATGGGCTCATAACACAATCTGTTGCACCTGTCACTTTCTGATTGTAAGATGATTGGGGGCATAGAGGGTGCCTGTGCTGTCTGGAGAGCATCAGGCTGTAGCTCTGGGCTCAGTGCAGTGAGCTTGAGTACTAAGCAGAGGATACGCACTTTCAGGATTGAAGTCAAGGTGATTGAAGTCTCTCTAGGATCCCTTTATTTCAGTATCTTTATATTAGGGTTCCTCAGTTTTGCATTTTTGATTTTTTTTTGGACTGGATAGTTTTTTGCTCTGTGTCTGTTTGTGGGGTGGCTGTTCTTAGGATGTCTAGAAGCATCCCAGCCTCTACTGATTAGATACCAGTAATAACCTTCTCTTAATTGTGAGAAACAGAAATTGCCCAATGTCCTTGGTGTGTGTGTGTGTGTGTGTGTGGTTGCACGTGTATGTGAACAAAACCACCTCTAGTTATAGGAACCACTGCTCTACATCCAAATGATAAATGTAATATAGAATTAAAAGTATTATTACTGATACTGAACTCATTTTATGTGAAATCTAATCCTCTTGTATGGTAATTATCCATTCTTTAAACAACAGTAATTGATCACTTATTATATTCAGGTACTTTGCTAGCTTGGATGGGGAAGAGATAGTATGATAATGAGTGAGACCAGTCAGATCTTCACTAGATGATGTGCTTTGTAATTCTGCATCTATGAGGGAGCTAAGAAAAATAATGAAAAGTTAGATTGAAGTTCTTTTCATGGACAAGACTGAGGGTTTTGAAATATATTCAAATATAGTGAAGAATTTGGAGTAGGATTTGATAGGAAAGAATGCAGGAAAGAAAATAATGTAGTTAACTATCACCTGTTTTTGAGATACATCTCAGAGGCTAAAATATCTTTAAGCAAATCCCCTGCTCCCAACAGATTCAGGGCTTTATGATGCTAAATCGAGAAAGGACCTTAGCTCCATCTAAACCTTGGGGCTGAGACCAGCTAGGAATGATGGTAAGGTGAATCAAAAAGTCTCTTCTTAACCTCAGGATGATAATGAAGAAGATAGGAAGGAAGAGAAGGAGAACAAGAAGAACACAGGAAAGAGTTAAACGATGGACTTAGAGCCACAGTCAATGTGATACCACAGGAAGATCAGCAAATTTGAACAAAGTTGGGTTTCAGACTGCAAGACCTCAGGCCAGTTGTGCATTAGATGTTACATCATCTCTAGAATGGGAGGAAGGATGAGTGCCTTCCACATGGGTTCGTGTAAGAATTAAATATGCCTTATTTCTTTGTAAGGCACATTTTAGCAGTTTTAAATTGGCATGCACATTTAATGTGCTTTTTGTTAGTCTCCTCCCAATTTTGCCACCTATTGTTATCATGGAAGGCTGGAAGGAAACTAGACTTTCTGATTGGAAAACTGCTGTTTACCTGTATGTTTTATATACCTGTTTGGAGGTCAGGTCAGGGAGCTTTGGGCTAGATGAGAGGAGATGAAGCGAGTTGTTATTAAAAAGGCCTACACTGGCTAATGGATGGAATGGATGACAGAAGGGAAGAGGTATTTTGAAGCAATCAATTAGGGTTTGAAAAATAAACCGAAGAAGAGCCGTTATATAAAATGAGAGCCATTTAGCTTTAGAGGAATGTTTGATTCGTGACTGTGAGAAAAAGCCAGGAAGATGGGGCAGATTTCCGTTTGGGTGCCCTCCAGTTCTGTTAATAGACTAAGTATGGTGGGTATCAGAACTTCACTCTCACACTCTAGCTTTTTCTTGTTGAATTGCATTGGAAATTTTATGTCTACTGACATTATAAAAGACTTGGTAGGATGTGGGTCGCTTAGTGTCTCATCATTTGCTTATGATACTGATTATATCTTAAACAGGAATGCTCTGGAACTTGTTTTAGTTCCAGAGCCATATTTGATTATATTACCTTGCATGTAGGAGCCGCTTAATGAATACTGGTTGATTGAGAGATTGATTCTACAGAAATGGAAGTGAAGTCCCATATATGGTTAAGGCGGCTCTTTTAAGTCTAAAATTCCTGTTGTGATGCTTGTTTTTTGTTTAAGTACAAGGCATTATTTTTAACTACAAGACATTCAAATTTAATAGTTGGGTGAGCAAGGAAATGAGCCATTTTATCTCTCTTTAACAGATGAAAAAACTTAAGTCTAGACAGTACAGTGTTTTATTTAAAGTCACATGGTAAGTAAATTTAAGCCAGGACTCTGTTTCTAGGAAATCATGAATTACCCAACCACAACCACTTTCTCAGCCTTATATCTAACAAATGCCAGGCTAAACCATCCTCTGTAGCACTGAAATGGTAGCATGGGTGTCCTGTGTCCCAGTGCTTTTGTTAAGACTGGGGGAAAATGGCCATATCTTATAAATCAGAAGGAAATAGAGCAGCATCATTAGATATTTCAGTCAAGTTCAACAGCTGGCCTCGATTCTTCTTTTAAAATGCAGACTCTCAAAATAGACAGGCTAAGATTTATAAAAATAGATTTGTCTGTCACTTCTAATTTTACATTTTGCAAACAAGTTGTGCTTCAATGAAAATTTGAAGATAGATTGAGCATCTGGCAAAAGGAAGATTGTCATGATTTTCATGGTTTGGCTTCAGACTACAAAGCATAATTGGTAAAGATAATCTTTTGTTTGAATAGCCTAAATGATTTTACCTCACTAACCCTGATGACAGATGGTGAGTATAGTTATTATCAATCCATTTTTGTGAGAAGGAGACTGAAGGACCAAAACACTGAAACCCTCCTCACTGCTGAAGCCACGGAGCATTGTGGAATGAGGATCTAGCCTAGGTGTGCAAGCCCAGCTCTGTCACTAACTGGCTTTGTGAGCTGGACACGCCTCCGAATAGCTGGAGCTTCCTGTACTCAGCTGTAATAGGACAGAGTCAATTAGACTTCATTACTCAAAGTGCGGTCCATGGACCAGCAACATTGTCACTACCTGGAAGCTCGTTAGACTCTCAAGGCTCACTACAAACCTATGGAATCAGAATGCACATTTGAAATAGATCCCGGATGATGTCTGTGAACACTGCCCTTCCAGAAGCCCTGGGTTTAAGGCTCTTAAGGCGTCCTTCTAGTTGAAACACACTTGTTTTGAGCACAGGCATGGTGGTGACTGACTGCCAGCCCTTCCAGAGTCCTTGGCATAGAGTGCAGAATGGGATGAATAGACAAATGATGGGGAAGGTATTGTCATCCAGTCAAACTTCAAAGACAAGTCATCTTGACCAACAAGACCCTGATATCTCAGAAAGCTCCTTTTGTAAATTGTACCAATTGTTTCCCCCACAAAGAAGCATGAGAACCCTGTGTTCTCATATACATTTCTTCCTTTTGAACAAAAGGATCTTACTTTCACATTAAAAAAGAAAATAGTTGCCTCTCGCCTTGGTGGCTCAGTTGGCCTTTGGCTCAGGTCATGATCTTAGGGTCCTGGAATCGAGCCCCATGTCGGGCATCCTGCTCAGTGGGGAGTCTGCTTCTTGCTCTGCCTCTCTCTCTACCCCCCTCCCCCTGCTCATGGTCTCTCTCTCTGTCTCAAATAAATAAATAAAATCTTTTTTTTTTAAAAAAAATAGTTGCCCCTAACCTCTCTCTGCACTTACTGATTCTAAGTGGTGCAAGCACCTAACCAATCTGTCCTTTTCCTTGAAGCTGCTTTCTTTCCCTTTCTCAGCCCACCTGCTCAGGCATCACATTACTGCCAGGCCATTTGCACCATCTGCTCATTTAAGTGTCTGTTGATGGGAGGACAGAGGACACCTGGTGACCGTGAAGTTGGCCCAATACACTGAAGGAAATCAGCAAAGGGATAAAAAGGCAAGAAAGAAAATAGACCTTGGGAATCTAGAGGGTTGAGTTTCTGAGGAAGGAGGGACGAACAAAGTGGGTTGAGCTTCTGAGGCCCTAGGCAGTCTTTTAATTTCTTGACCTTTTGCTCTGTGAGCACTGCCCTGTGAAAGGAGAGACATTTCCTAAGGAAGTGAGAGCACATTCATTTTCTGCTGAGCAGCTGCTTCCTGCAAAGCAAACGGTACATGGTGAGCCTGTTCTGGGTACCTGTTGGAGTAGAGATTGTTACATGTCTGAAAGACCACCTGTGTGTCCAAGCTGCTGGCTAGGTCATTGCTTCTAATTCTGCAAAGCATCCGTAGTCAACTGTTTACCATTTCTGAAAGCAGATTCAGAGGGGAAGACCTAGCTCTAACCTGCAGAAATATGGCCAGAGGGCTACTCTGGAAGACTGGGCCTCAGAGAACCAGGCGAAGGGCCCCAGACCAAAGTTAGGACACACAATCCTGGACATACCCTGAGGAGCCTCAACAGTCCGTCAAATGTCTCCTTCTCAGCCTAGAGTTACTTAATACCAACTGTCACACATTTAGGTCATGGTTTCAATTCTTAACAGAAAGTGACTGGTAGTATGCAAGTTCATTAAAAGCGTTAGCAGTGGTGGGTGTGAGGATATTTCGGTCTCTGGACCATAACAGAATTGCTTCAGAATTCACTATAAATAGTTAATCAGAGCCATTTGTACAGAAGAAGTGCAGTGACGGAGAGTGTCGTCTCTGGGAATAGGATCTTAATTTCATAGTTTACTTGTTTGACTATGGGCGAATTAGTGTTTCTCTGTCTTAGTTTCCTTATCTATAAGATGGGATGATAATAGCAACCTACCTCACAGGGTTGTTATAAAGACTGTATGTACCATGTAAAGAACTAGTCTGGCCTATAGTTAACTGTTATACAGTTTGCTATTATTTGAGAAGTGAGATTGTTTGGAAACTTGTTTTCTCTCTTTTTCTTAACCACAGAAAATAGAAGCTAGTTACGGAAACTGTTAGGATCAGTGTTCGGCATGGATTCCAGGTGGTAAATATCTTCTGTCTTTCCACTTCCTGCCAGGCCTTGTTTCCCATTGCCTTATTATTTGACTCCTCGCTCTGTTGGAGAAAATAAGAAAAAAGAAATCTATCTAATGATTCTTTTAGTGTCTTCCTTGTCAGCATCTGCTCCATTACTAGTAGATATTGATGTATTGAAGTTTCCCTCAAGCTTGTTCAAATAGGGAATTAACTTTAATTCTCAGTGATGAGAGGATGTTAGTTGGAGCAAAAGTATCTTGCTGCCCTTAAAACTGAGTCCGGGCCCTCACAATGGGGTAAGTCGAGAGTCTCAAACTCAAATGCCCACAGAGGCCTGAAAGAGGGAAGTGCTCCCAGCCTCACTTCTATTGCTCACTTTAGACAGAGAGAGGGTGACAGATACATATGGCTCTACTTGGAGGCAGATCAGTGTAAGAGCAGGATCAGCAGCAATCACGCTAGATCTTAGTTCAGGAGAAATGAACAAGCAGTGAGTGCTGTGGAGAAATGGCCCCTATTGGAGCTCAAGAGGGAAGTTGCACTCAGTTCATGTGAGCCCCATGGTGCTTGAGTTTCTGATCGTTAAAGAGAAGCCTCAAATGGGGAATTTTTTTCAAGTAGAATCTCCAGATTTTTTATCAGCTGGAAATTTCAGATGTCAGAACATGGAGGGGGACAAATAAGGCAGGTTTACCAGTTGAACCTAGTCTCTAGGTTTCAATTTTGGGCTAAGTTACATGTACTTAGAGCCCTCTCTCTGCCAGCTGGTAAATTATGAACACTGCACATGCCTAGTAGAGGGTTGGATGCTATAGGGAGAGAGAAAATCTTAATCTTGGTCAGGAGATAGGAGTTTCATGCATGAGAGCTTTTTCCCTTTTCTCCTTTAACTTTTTATTTTGAAATAATTTCAGATATACAGAAAATTTCCAAAAGTAGTGCAAAGACTTTCTGCAGATCATTCACCTAGATTCTCTAAATATGGCGAATATTTTACCATATTGATTTTCTGATTCTCTTTGTCGTGTTCTTTATCACTCTTTAGTTCTCTCTTTCTGGGTTTTTCTCTATGTATGTGTGTGTATGAGTGTGCGTGTGCACGCGTGTGATTTTCCTGAAAAATTTGAGAGTCAGTTGAAGAATCAATGTTCTTTTCCTTCCAAGTAGTTTCATGTATTTCCTAAAAGCAAGAATATATTCATACATATCACAGTGTAATAGTCAGATGAAGAAATTAACATTAATGCAGTGTTATTATCTGATCTTTAAAGATCATTCGTATTTCATGCCCCAATTTCTTTATAACAAAAGAAAAATTTCGGGTCCGGAATCCCACAGTGTCCACGTTGTCTCTTCATAGTCTTGCCTGTTGGCTGTGGTTGGGGGGCGGGGGGTTGGGGAAGCAGTTTCTCTTTGTCTTTCATAAGAAAAGACAAATCTCTTTTGTCTTTTATAACATTAATATGTTAGAAGAGTACAGGCGATTCCTCAATATTTTAAAAGATAAGAGATTATCTTTCATTTTAGGTTTGTTTAGTGTTTCCTCACAATTAGATTCAGGTCATTCATTTTTGTCGGGGATATCGAGAAGTGATGTTGAGTCCTTCTTGATGTGAAAAAGACACAACGGGAGTATTTGAGGAAGACCGTTTGTTTTGGGAAGAGAAACATTACCTATACAAGTACTCGCCCTCCAAATTGGCATTTTGCTATTGTATTTGTTATTTTAGCCTTGTTATTAGACGATCCTATTCAGATTCTTTCAGTCTACATAAAGGTTTCTCCTCTTCTCCCACTCTGTATTTGTTTTCATCATGAAATATCCAGATTCTTTGGATCCATTTGGTATTGAGATTATATGTAAACATGTGCAGTTTGATGAATCGGTAGCTGAAATGATAGCAAAATAAAGCAGACAGGACTCACTATTGAATTTGATAACAGGACCCTTTCCCACTCCTTGGGCCCCCAGAGCCTTTAAATATGAAGCAAGAAGCCGACTATGGATTATATAGAGTGTAGAGATGCCGAACTACTTCAGCCTCACTTTAATAAAAGAAATAATTCCTAGCATTTATACAATTTTGAAAAATTCTCAAAACTTTATCCTATTTATTGTTTCCTTTTTATAAGAGAAAATCGTATACAGGTGGAGATTTTAAAATATTAGCATGAGGTAATCCTGCACTGGAATCCTAGTTTTATTCTTTGGGATAATCATTCTGTGGAAATGCTTTATGAAGCCCCTAAATTTGAGCAGCATCAGAGAGCAGCAGCAAAGCACAGGCTTTTGAGCTAACAGGTTCTAGCTGGAGCTTTAGATTAACCATCCAGTATTTGTGGAAGCGTAGACGATTTGCTCTCTGGAGCTCAGTTACCTCATTTGTAAAATGGAGGATTATCTTGCCAGACTCTCACAAGGATTAACAAGATAAACAAAAGAAAAACATTTAACTCAGTGCACTTGGTAGATAGTAGAGTCCAGTAAATGTGGTTTTCTTCCATATTCCTTTTTATCTAGGCACCTTCAAGGGTTTACTAATTCCCTCCTTGTTACAAAGTCCATTGGGGGGATTTTCAGGACCTAGTAATACTAAAAAAGATTTGGTAAGAAAGAGGCACAGAATTTAAAAAAAAAATTTAACAACCTGGAATGTTGGACATATGCACACTCTCTTTACAGTCCTGGAATCATGAAAGCAAATACTGATGATTGGGAAGTTTTTACATGAATATGGTGTGTTTAACCAAAATAGATTTGCAGAATGAATTTGGCAGTCACAAATAGGAAGCCTCTGGATCTCGGTCCTGTGTAGAAGTTCCCATTCAGTAATTTAAGCAGTTCCTTACGATTGGAACTCAAGGATTACCGTGACAAAGTAGGCGACAACGACTTTCATGTATGGAAAGGAGATTATCAGGGACTGAAGGAACATAGTCCCGTGTAGAGGAAATTGTCCCTCTCAAGTGGTTCTGACTCCCTGGTGGAGTGACAGGGTTCATGTAAGCCCTGCCTTGAGCTTCAGTGGCTCACAGATCCACTTTTGTTCACTTTAGATTTTTGCAGGCACATGACATCATAGTCCAGGTAAAGATGAAACAATCTAGAATTTCTGTTTTCTCACCTTTATAGGAAGTTACCTCCTTGTTGTACAGCTACTTCTGCTTTTCTCCTATATTGGTAAAGGAATAAGCCATCAGAAATAGGGTAGGGAGGATGGACAGTAGAGATTGGAGCATTGGGTACTTCTCTGTTGAAGAAAGGGAACGATAATGTCATCATCCACATTTTTTTTAAACACTGTTTATATTTGGAATGACCATATGACAGATTATCCAAATGATATCATATGTTATCCAAATGATATTATCCAATGATTATCCAATGACCGTATGACTGATTATCCACTCTTACTTTTGAGAAAGAGGGTGTCGTTCGTAATTTTCCTGAGACAAAACAAGTAAACTGAGACCGACCCCAGCAAACTGGGGCAATGTGCTCATGTTCTCTTTGAGGACTTGCGTAATTAAAATTACTAGGAAGGTTACATTTGAGGAGAATGGTTAAGTAAATGGGCATCAATTCTCCTTACGGCTCCCTACTACCTCCGTCCAGTGCCCATCTCCTCCGGGCCAGTTAGCGCTCTCCATCATAGGCATCTCACCATGACTCAGACTTCGACTGGTTTTTCTGGAAGAATGTATGTGGCTGGTGCCCCATTCTCATGACTCATTTCAGAGAACTGAAGATTTATCTTAGAGACGCCATCACTTTAAGAGATGTATTTGTGGTGCTCTTAGTGCAGTGGTGTTTTTTAAACAAAGGAATTTATGGTCACAAACAACAGGGGAAATCTGGCACGAACATATTGGAAAGTGACCATTTTTGTTTTAGGGAGAAGATTTTCGTTTGTTTTACCAGGGAGGCAGAAGCCTTCTTCCCCTTCCCTTTACCATCCCGTGTACTTGGGAGGCAAGAGCATCTACAGACTTTCATGAGCCTTTGCTCAATTGTCCCTTTCCACAGGCGGGGCGGGCAGTCTCTGTAGGGTGGTTTAGTCATGGAGCATAGGCTTCCCTTTTTTTTTTAATAAATAAAGATTTTATTTATTTATTTGATAGAGAGAGAGAGAGAGAGAGAGAGAGAGAGCGAGCGAGCATGAGAACAAGCAGGGGGAGTGGCTGGCAGAGGGAGAGGAAGAAGCAGACTCCCTACTGAGCAGGGAGCCCAATGCAGGACTCGATTCCTGGACCCTGGGATCACAATCTGAGCCAAAGGCAGACATGTAACTGACTGAGCCACCCAGGCACCCCCGGCTTCCCATTCTAAAGAGGAGTACAAATGAGGTCTAGAGAAGCAAAATGAGATGCTTGCTGTCACAGCAAACATTTATTATGTGTTTGTGTGTGTGTGTGTGTATACACACACACACAGCTTTTCTGACCTACGTAAATTTGGGTCCACTTGATGGAGTAGTCACAGGGACTTCTGAATTAATAATAGAGATAATATAATAATAATAGCAAAATCATAATGTGCTTACCATGTAAAAGGCATTGTTCTAAGAGCCTAATGCATGCTACCACTTATACCTAACATTTTAATAAATATTTAAAGTTTTTCCCCGAATGGTAAGTGCAAAATTTAGACCTTTTTTCCCCTTCATGGGGAATAGAATTGTTTGCAGCACATTAGCCCTGTTTGGGTTTTTTTTTTTTTTTTTTTTTTTTGCCAAGAAAGCTTTTAGATAGACAGTTTTCTCAAGTAACTGAATGCTTTTAGTTCTTTCCTTGTACATTAGATGAGTGTTTTTCAACATGTATCTTGCTGCTTTTGGTTCAAGGCTGAATGCGGCTTTGTCTTGCAATGTTTATATTTGTGCTGAAATAGTGTGGACTCATATGATTAGGTAAGGTTTGTTGCTGGAGGCAATATTATGCAATTGCTTAAAATCTTAGTTCAGAAGATTAACAGTCTTCAATGGCATTTAACTCCCGTTTTTTGTTTATTTGTATTCAAGTACTTTAAGACAGGAGTTTAGTTAGCTTCCTGGGGTGACTTTCTGCCTGATAGTATTGTTTAAGTTACATTTCAAATATAGCAGGGGGCAGGGAGGGGAAGGAAAAAAGGAAACGGAAAAGAAAAAAAAAATGGGACACATTGTTATTCATTACCCATTAAATGTTTAGGAAGTATTGTTTTCCTCAATAGGAACCAGAGATACAATTAGCCTGAAGGGCATCACTTTCTATGTAAATCTAAGGGGCAGTCTCCCTGGGAGCGTTGGAGTTGAGTGTGGTTGGCTACAGGTTTTTCACTGTCCAGTTCAGGTCCCAGTGATTTTTCTAGGAGTCCCCGCACAGAGTTGGGCACTTAGTTGATACTCTGTATATAAAGGACTGGAGGGATCAAGGCTTAAGGAGGCAACTGAAATATAGTAGAATATTAGAAGGGGTTGTGTTGTCCTGTTGAAAGATGCTAGGGCAGGCTTTACTGTGGATTATAAACGTGAAGGAAAGGTTGATACTTACTTATGGTAGGTGTTGAGCAGGAAGATCCAAGTACCAACTCCAAGTGAGGAGTCCCCCCACTGGAGGCGAGCAAAGATCAGAACACAGCCAACCCTCAGCATTAGGAGCCCACAGACCTCCACCCACTGCTTCATGTAGGC
Source organism: Ailurus styani (assembly GCA_002007465.1). NCBI lineage: Eukaryota > Metazoa > Chordata > Mammalia > Carnivora > Ailuridae > Ailurus > Ailurus styani. The sequence goes on along the minus strand of LNAC01000495.1, from coordinate 544,071 downwards.
TTCAGAGACCCTTCAGAAAACTCAACACATAAGGCAGTCATCAGAAGAGCATGCCACTCAGAGAAAGAAGAAATGCAGCAAGATCGGTGTCTGTAGTATGGCAAATGGGTCCCTTTGGTAGCCATTCAGGAGAGTGGACTGTACACAGGACTCTGATGCTGCTGGAAAAACCAGTTCTATTCCTCAGGAGGGAGATGGGCTGGTGGGACTGGCAGGCCGTTACCTGGCACAGGCTGCTATGAGGACCCCCAGGCTTATGCAATCCAGGAACATTCACTTGTGTTGAACTGTATTGGGTAGTACTGAGTTGTATTGGGTTGAGTACCCAAAACAGGGGAAAGGTTTCTCCTAATCGGGAAGAAGCTGGGGCTACATGATAGCTCCTGCCAAGCTTACGCATAGGTGAATGTTTCAGGCACAACAAGTTGCAGGGTAGCCATGTCCACAGCATAAGGAAGGGGCAAAGGGGAGTGAAGGCTCAAATTGGAAATGTGCCCCTGGAAAATGAAGACTTAGTGTGGTTATCTCCATCCTTCCCCTCAATTTCATTAATGGCAGATATTACTAATTAGTCATGGAAGTTTTTCCAAATAAATTGGGATACAGTCAGAATCCTTTTGCTTTTTTTCTTCAGAATCCTTCTTAACAAATCATTTCATGTGGCCAACTATAGGGAGTTAGTGTATGATTTAAAATGTATTTATTAGAGGACTACAGATCTTACGAAATTAAAGACATGTGAGCTCTGAGGTGGGAAGAGAGCGGAGGACAGGTATCTGTATTGAAATAGGCCTGGGAAAGGGTGTCAGAGGAAGAAGAGAAGATCCCAGTAGGGGAGAAATGGATCTTACAAACGCAACTGGGTTGGCATAGTTGGATGAATGAATGAATGAATAAATAATGAGAGGTACATTTGAATTAGCCAGAATGTCTGTATTCCCCTCATGGCATTAACCTTCATTTTTAAACAACCTTGGGCAAGCCCCATAAGTCAGTTGTTTCCTAGCAAAACAAAGATTGGAAGTGTGGCAATATCCTGATAATTGAGGCAAAACCTCCACTTCTGCTTAGAGTACAGAAAATACCACTGGGAAAGAGAATTATAAATAAAAACATGTTTTTCTTTTATAACAGCATGTCATTACCATCTTTATGAATTTATATGACATCTTTTACTTAGGAAAGTAAATGGAATTCCATTAATGTTTATAAATGGCTACTGAAGAACTTTGCAGTGTAGAGTAGTATTACGATCCAATACCCATGTGAGGGGATTGGAGCACCTATTCCTGAGTGATTGGGCTAAACTCCCAATCACTCATGTTTTGACTAAAGCATTCTAGTAAGAGGCGAAAAATTTTCTAAATTGTATATTGAAGACAAAAACATGCAACCAACTGAGAATGCCTTCATTTTGTATTTTCCTGAAGTTATTTGGAGTTAGTTGTAATCACATGTCTTGGTGTACTTAATGATGTGGGGCTCATGATTTTACTTCTCTACTTCTTGCTCTAGATGATTACCTATATATCTTCACTTCCTTTGGATATGTTCAATGTCAATTAAGAAGAAATTATATTACATGCATTTTAGTTGCCCAAAACTAAAAATATGTAAAATTCTACAACCTAAAGCAACTCTTGTTAACATTTTGATAATATGTACCCTTTTAAAAAAACACAGAAGAGATTTTTTTATGCATTCTTTTATAAAATGACTTTGTACGGTGGCACCTGTGTGGCTCAGTCCACTAAGCTGACTTTTGGTTTTTGGCTCAAGTCACGTTCTCAGAGCTGCAAGACTGAGCCCCATGTCAGGGTCCTCACTCAGCGCAGAGTGTGCTTGAGATTCTCTTCTTTCCCCTCAAGCCACCCCCTCCCCTCTCCTGGCTTGCACACACTTTCTTTCTCAAATGAATAAATAAATAAATAAAATCTTTAAAAAAAATGAAAAAAGTAAAATGACTTTGTGTTACTTCTAATATGTTGTGTGATAATTAGGTCCTTTCTATATCAATAAATTTATATTTATGTAAGACAGATACATCATTTTTCATGGTTGCCCAGTGTTCACTTCTCTGGATTTAACACAAACTACTTAACCAATTTTTATTTTTGGATATAACATTTATTTCCAAACTTTGCAATAATGTAAAGAAATAAGATAATATCCCTGAAGTTAAGAATGGAAGCTGGTATCCATCCTTAATATTTTATTGGAAGTAAGCCTTGGAAGTGCTATTGCAGGAACAAAGAATGTGCACATTGTTGAAACTTCCCCTGTAGCTTGCTGATTGCCTTTCAGAAATGTCATAGGTGTTTTCACTTTGAATGGCTGCATGCGGAAGTCCAGGAAGCCTTTGTATTATCTTTATTCTTTATTCTTCATCCTTGCCAACCTGACAAATTGTTCTACTGTATCTCATTTTAATCTGATATTTTAAATTTTACTTGTGAGTTTGAACATATGTTTATTGGCCACTCGTATTATTTGATTTTTGCATCACATATATAGACTTTGGTTTTTTTTTCTGTATGTATTGTCTTTCTCATTGATTAAAAGATAACTATTAAGGATGCAAACCCATGGGGGCGCCTGGGTGGCTCAGTGGGTTAAAGCCTTTGCCTTCAGCTCAGGTCATGATCTCAGGGTCCTGGGATCGAGGCCCGCATCAGGCTCCTTGCTCAGCTGGGAGCCTGCTTCCTCCTCTCTCTCTCTCTGCCTGCCTGTCTGCCTACTTGTAATCTCTCTCTGTGTGTGTCAAATAAATAAATAAAATCTTAAAAAAAAAAAGGATGCAAACCCATGGGACTGTCTGAATTTCATAGTTTTAATAGATTTCAAAATATTCTATATCAGGATTTTGCATTGTGAGAATCCACATTCATCTCTGCTTTCTTAAACTGTTCTCACTGCAATGACCATTAGTAAAAATGTGATATTGAACTTGGCAGAAACTGTTCTGAACCACCCTCTTAATGGGCTTTCATAGTAATGAACTAAATTGTAACTGAGCAGAGAATAAAACTTAGTCCATTCCAAAGTAAAATAGAAAATGGAATCAATTATCTATACTTTTCAGCTAATGGCAAGGTCATTTCTTCATTTTCTAAATATTTTAGGCTAAAGTAGATTTTCTCATGGACTTTTTTTTGGGGGGGCAATGGGGGAGTACCTATTTGCAAGATAACACCTTCCATTCTGCATTGCTTAATAATGCTGGTGTGGACAGAGATAGAGTGTTAATGATCTGAGGACTTAAACCTCAGATGAAACAGAGATCACAGATCAAAGTGATTTTGCCTTGCAGGGACTCGCATCCAGGGTCAAGAGCAGACTCTTGGTAGATGATTCAGGAAGGATGGTCCGAGAAGGAGATAGGGTGACTGGTTCTTCCTCAGCTCTGCCGCAGAGCCCTTTCTGAGCGTGACCCCCGTGCTTAAGAACCATCACACTACAGCGTGATTCTCCACCAAGCTCAAATCTCAGAGCTTCATCTTTGATTCAGCTGGTACAGTGGAATGGATATTCATATCTTTATAGACATGTTGCCTTCCCACCCCTAATTTTTTTTCCTCGTGGTGTTTTCGTGTTAGGGTGAAGGGCGAAGGCCACATTTGAACATAAGTCAGGTTTTTTTTTTATTTTATGTGGGGGAAAGCCAGGGGCGTTTGCAGAACTTAAAACAGAAATCAAACCTTTAAAGGTCGACTGTATATGTCCTGCCACTCATATTCTCTTCTGGCTTCTAACTTTCCTTAGGCTTAAAATACATCTGGAGTTGCTGCTTCCTTTGTTCTTCAGAGAGTTCATTTCTTATTCTTTAAAAAAAGCACACTCACACACACACACACACACACACACACACACACACACACAAAACAAAAAACAAAAAACATTTTTTTTTAAAAAAGGGCAACAAACAAAGTTTGTGTTGATCATAATTTCCAAGCCTTGTTGCCTACAACTCGGTAGAAGAAAACAGGACTTGCTGTTATTCCAGAGAGTGCCATGCTGTACCCTAACTTGGTAGGCTTCTCAATGGGCAGTTCCTCAGGTGAGTGGTTTACTGATTGTGAAATTAGGAGGAATAGGGGCAGGAGAGGCAGCCACTGCATTTTGAAATGAAGACAGACGAGGAAATGCATCCAGAAAGAATGCTAATTTAACGTATCACCATGCAAGCGTATCTTGGAGATATGGCAGGTTTGGTTCTGCAACCACCACCAGAGAGTATTACAGTGAAGTGAGTCACCTGCATATTTTTGGTTTCCCAGGGCACATAAAAGTTGTAGTTATACCATGCTGTAGTCTGTTAAAGTGTGCAATAGTGTTATGTCTTTAAGAAAAGTACATACTTTAATTTAAACATATTGTTAAAAGATTCTAACTATCCTATCATCTTAGCTTTGAGGGAGTTGTTACACTGATCAAAGATCACCATCATGGGCGCCTGGGTGGCTCAGTCGGTTAAGCATCTGCCTTGGGCTCAGGTCATGATCCCAGGGTCCTGGGATCGAGTCCCATGTTGAGCTCCCTGCTCAGCAGGGAGTCTGCTTCTCCTTCTCCCTCTGTCCATCCCTACCTTGTGCTCTCTCTCTCTCTCAAAAAAATAAATAAAAATCGAAAAAAAAGATCACCATAACATATAATAATAATGACGAAGTTTGAAATACTATAAGAATTACTACAATGTGACATAGAGACCCAAGGTGACCAAATGCTATGGGAAAAATGGCCCTGACAGATTTACTGGGTGCAGGGTTGCCATAAACCTTCAATTTGTAGAAAACATAGTATCTGTGAAGCTCAGTTAAGTGCAATAAAATGAAGTATGATTGTAGCTTTAGTAAAACAGCTACAAAGTTTGGCATCAAACCTGCTTCCAAACATACCTCTTAGTGGTTATATCAATATAAATATTATAGATGCACATTTATAGTTCATTAAAACAATTCTTTGAGTGCCAGGAATGCTGTTTAGGGCCATGGTCAGAATGTATCATAATTGATGAGAATAACTAAATCCTTGACCTGCTTCTTATTGTACAATATACGTGTAGTCTTACTCTTTATCACAGCTGGTTCACTTAAATGTTTAAATAGCAAAGATGTCCTAGGCTACTCTGAGGAAAAAAATACAATAACAAGTGAGTACATTTTCTGCATTAAATAGACTTTATACTTTCATTTTGATAGCAACTTTTGATGAAGTGAATCTTTTGGTATATTCAGTCTTAGAGAAATGTGTATTTCTTACCCCTGCCCACTTACTGGTTTTCCTCACTGCCTAGAGGTTCCCATCTCTCCTTGTCTATCCCACATTCCTCATCCTGCTCATGGAAGTCTTGACCTTTCTCAGGAGTTTATTCTCTGGGTATATTCGGGGAAGAGAATATAAGTCCAGACAGACAAGACCCCTGTTGTCCTTGAGTTTTATAATCTAAGGAAATCATCCTTGATTTTCTCTTTCTGCAACTGCTTCTGCTCCAGTTAGAACTACTTGCTTTCCTTTCTAGATTGCTCTTAAAACTTGGAAGCTTAAACCTTTATCATAGTTATTTCTCTGCTTTATTGAGGTTTAAGTGCTGATCAGTTAAATTGTAACCCTTCTTCCCACCTGAGTTCTGAACCAATTAAGATCAAACAGCAAGGTGAATGGGAGATAAAATATATTTATTTTGATGAAGCTCAAAATGGGCAGGAGGTGGGTGGGATCCGATACTGAACTCCAAAATTAGACAATCATTTCTTAGTAAAAAACACCCTGGAAAAAGCAAACACTGCCATGTGCCAACACTGCTAGGTGTGGTACAATATGAGAATGAACTTCCAGCAAATCCTAAAACTTAAAAAGTAAAGGGACTAGAAAGGGGTGTCTGTGCATGTCCAGTTTGTCCTCTCAGGCTGGACATGAGTGATTAAAAAGTGTGGATTAGAAATGAACCACGAGAGACTATGGACTCCAGGAATCAAATTGAGGGTTTTGCGGGGGGTGGCAGGGGTTGGGGGGTAGGCGGGGGGATGGGTGAGCCCCATGATGTTTATTAAGGAGGACACATATTGCATGGAGCACTGGATGTTATATGCAAACAATGAATCATGGAACACTACATCAATAACTAATGATGTACTGTATAGTGACTAACATATCATATTAAAAAATTATAAAAAGAAAATTGTGGATTAGGTCAGATGTGGTAGCTGGTTGGTGAAGAAGTGTTCCCATCCCCACACACTCTGCATATTTCCCTACTAGTGGTTCCTTTCTGAATTAATTTTTTAATCCTGCAGAGTGGGTAGAACACAATAGGCATTTACAAAATATTTAAATAAATTTATTAAAAGATAAACACATTTCATGGATTTGCTCCAAAGCAAAGAAGACTTGAATGTTCTTGGACTGAATAAATTCTAGTATTTACTATCTTGTCAATAGTATATTCTACCTCATGTGTATTTTCATGATATTTACTGTCAAGATAGAACCTTTAATTGTTATATTCAACCATATCCAGTCTTGTGTATTTACAGAGGCAGAAGCACGAACATGAGTATCTTAAAAAATTCTCAATGAGTATGGTGGCAATAAAAACTTCAAATCACTGTAAACTGAATTATGTGAAAAAGGTCTGAGAAGACCTCACTATGATTCCAAGAGTTTTTTAGAAATCTTGAAACTTTATAAAAGCATCTGGAACTGAAATCTGGGATGTGGTAGAAGAGAAATTCAGGAGAAAGGGACACCTTGGCAACTAAGCTTAAGAAAGTCTGATGCTATTTCAGCCATACATTTTAAATATTCTTAATTAATCTATGTCCCCATCCACCAACCATGTGATGTCAGTCTTTGCTGATAACAGAACATCTGCTGACTTGGTCAGGGAAGCAGCCCTTCATTCAATCGGGGATATGGTCTGATTTTCCTAACAGCAAAGTTTGCCTTAGGGTTTACCGTTAATTAATTGTGTCTAAATATTAACTGACATCCATTCTAGGGTGTGAGCAAAACTCCCCTCCAGGGCACGTCCTCTGTGGAAAATTTAACATTTCCATTATGAAAGCCAAGAGGATGAAATACTTTTGGAAATGTGGCTGTTGAGTGCAAAGGAGGAGGCAAATGTCTCTTACCAGTTGAAGAAAGAGAAAAGAAAGAGTAAGAGAACTGGCTCCAGGGAGGGGATGGTTAGAGAACTGATTCATGCCTGCTTTCAAAGAAACGAGAAGGAAGAATGACAGGTTGGCTGAGGAATCTTCCTGTAGCTGTAGAGTCCAAGAAGCCAGGGGTTGTGATGGATAGGAAGAGGAACTCTTCTGAGAACTTCACCTTGGAAATTCTTTCCTTCCATAGAGGAGAGGGTTTTGTCTGCAAGAATAACTAAGCTGATGGTCTTGGTTCATATAGAAGAATTACATCAAGTCTGTTGTCCTTTTATTTCTAGAGACCTGACTTTAGTTTGACATCAAATTACAAAGTAATGGAAGCTGCCTCATGTCAAGAACTAAACAATGTGTTAGGTGCTGCAATTTCTTATTCCTCACAAGGAATGATTTTTGTCCTGAGGAAATGATTCAAGTAGGGTCTTTCCCCCTTTAGGACATGTCTGAAAACTGAGACCTTCTGTGTCAACGTAGCTATTTCTGCTTAAAATTTTTTAGCCAGAAAGATCAGACTGCATACCAATAAATAACTTTACTCTTTGCTTCAGGATTTTCTCATACACCAATTTGTCCCAGCAAACGTTGGCTTATATGGGAAAATAGCTATCAAAACAGGACAATAGGTTTCTCACATGGTCTAAGAGCAGCAATCAGTTCATCAAGACCTGCTTCAAGATCCTTGTCCACTACATCACAAACTTTGCCCAGTCCAAGTTGTGACCTCCTGAAAGACCCATCTTCGATTATTTGACCCCAGTTCCCCAAATTTTACAAAAACGCTTCAATTTCTTCCTTCAATCTGGGAAACTATTAGGACCCTACCAAAGTAGTGTTTCCCCATGCTAGAGGAAGTTTAATAAACTCAGCTCTGTTTGACCCACAAGATTTGGTGGTCTTACAGGTAATTGAGGATCTATCTAGTATGTAGGTAGAAGCATCTGCGCATGCGTGCGCGCACACACATGTGCGCGCGCGCGCGCGCACACACACACACACACACACACAACATTCTCAGAATGTTATCCAGATTTTAAGCTTGAGTGTGGAGGAAATTAGGCATCAGAGTTGTCAGTAAAATTGAGGAATAAGTGACTTAGTGAAGAGACCACAAAGGAGGTGCTACACTTGAATAAGAAGAGCCCCAGGAGAGCAGGTTTTGAGACATTAGACAAAAATTAATGGTCTGTAGAACTGGAAACCAATAACCAGTCTCTTCTTGTGACTATGAGGTCCATGCTTTGCACAAGAATGAGATTCCCCCTCAGATTTCCAAGGAGGCATCCAGATTTTGTTTAGGATCCAATAGTGGAAAGAATATGGTAAATAATTATTTTATTCTATATCCTTGAGGGACCCAGATGTATAGGAGGAAGTTTTCATAGAATAATTGGTTAGTCATTAAAAAGTGAGACCTGAATAGGATTAGCAATATTAACTCAGAGATTGGATCTTTTTAGGATTTGGAACTCTTTTATTTCTGAAAATGTAATATAGACTTCTAATTCTCTGACCACATGCCTTATATTTCCAGCTGCCTCGGTTCTTTTGTCTCATCATACCTGATATTTTATGTGATTGATATCTCAATTTTTTTGTTTGTTTGATCAGCTATTTTATTTTTGGCCTAGGATCCATTGCTTCTAATGTTTACCAAATTTCTCAACTCCATTCTCTTTTATCATTCCGACAATCCATTTCTAGATGGATCCCGCTGACTGTCTCTCTAGCTTCTCTGGAGGGCTAATTTTTCTGAGTACTGCTGGAGAATAATCATCACATATAAATCCATGGTCTCTAACCGTAATTGGGCCCTTGCCACTGCCTAGGAAGTTTTCTATAGGTTCTTGAATTATTGCCTCACTAATTCCCCAGAGCTGAATTTTGAAATCTTTCCTGTTCTCCAAAGGGCACCTATCCATCTGCCTCCCTTTCACTCTCAACATCACTGAACAAACAAACAAAACCAACACTACCACTAACAAAAAAAACTCATGAACAACAGCAGTAATAACCAGGTGGGGGAGTTTCTTAATGTTTTCAACTTCCAGTGATTAATTATTTTTTAGAGTTACATTTGACATACAACATTGTGTAAGTTTAAGGTGTACAACGTATTGATTTGATACATATATATTGCAGTCCGATTGCCATTGGAGCGTTAGCTAGCACCTCTATCCCATCACATAATTATCATTCCTTCTAGCGCTGAGAACATTTAAGATCAGTCGCTTAGCAAGTTTGATGTTTATAATATAGTTTTGTTGTCTGTAATCACTGTACTCTGTATTAAGTCTCCAGAACTTATTTACCACCTAGTTGCAAACATATGTCCTTAGACAACCTCTCCCATTCCTCCACATTTGCCACTCCCACCCCGTCCAGCCCATGGTATTTATACTTATCTTGTCTTCATCTTCTAACTTAATGGAAATCGTGTATATTCCTGAGACTGATCCCTTCATGAGTGTTCTAGCTCTAATTCATTACCCTTTTCGGGTGTTTGGTCCATCTGTGAGCTTATTCCTGTCTCTCCAGTTTCTTCTCCATTGCCTCTTTTCTATCAGTCTTTAAATAGGCTCAATTGTTTTCAATTTCCAAAAAGAAAAGATATCCTTCCACAACCTGTGCTCACTTTTCCTTCCTTCTGTCCCTCACGATGTTTTTGAGCTGCACTTGCCATCTTTAGTGTCCCATGTTTCACTCACTTTTCAACCTGCCTTCTAGCTCTTCTCTCTGAAATGCTGCTAAAATTGGCCTGGCAAAGATCACCAATGAGCTTTTCGTAACTTCATTCTTTAGGAGTTTTTCATCTTTCTTTCTTTTGTTTTACCTGCAGGGTTTTATGTTATTGAACAAGGAAAGCCTCAGGGAAGAGTGAAGATAGACGTTCCAGGCAGGGGATTATGCCATAAATAAGGGAGGGCGTCATAGAATTAAAGAAGACAGTGAAAAGATATTTGGGGCAGGGCACAAGCTTTCTGTAGCAAAGGGGGAATGGGGAGAAAATTATGTTGGAATTAGATTGTTGGAAGAGCCCCTGATGACCATGCCAAGGAATTCAGACAGCATTCCACAGTGACCAAGGATTCTTTTCTCAAACTATTGGAAAAGAGAACAATACATGGTATAAGGTGTCCCTTATCATTTATTGGTCACTGTGTTTCAAGCAAGGTGACTCAGGCTTCCTTACGCTTATGGCATAAGTCATGGGCAGTTGAGGTAAGGGAAACATACGGAATATTTCTGCTTTGAGTTTGAGGCTGGGCAGAAATTTCAGTCAGATCCAGGAAGGCAGTTGAAGATACAGGACCAGCCTTGCAGAAAGGATAGCAGAGCAGCAGAGACATGCAGATGAAGGAGTTATTCCTGGAGAAGTGAGTGCTGAAGTATTCATCAAGATCTCTGTTGAGACAAGCAAACCATTTGCAAGATAGTCCATTCCTTCCCTTCAATTTGCTTTTTTTTTTGGCACTCAGAGAATTCCTTGCAGTACATTTGCACAGAGTTCCATTTTATCTTATATTTAAAACTGTTGTCATTCATAGATGATACCGTTTTTGTTACACTGATAGGTCCGTTAGTGACTGGTGGGAAGGCACATTTTTCCTTTTGACAGTTGGCTTGCAATTTTTTTTTTCTGTATATGCTGAATTGCTTTCTTGCTCTTACAAATATATTCAACATCACAGTTCTGCCACATGACAGACAGAGAAGGCCCTGGCAGATTCCAACCTCAGGAAGAAATTATGTCTGTTTCTATAGTACCATCAAGAGAACCATGTATGTATGTCAGGAGACACCTTTGCATTCACAGTGCACTTCCATGAAGTGACAGGCATACAGCGTGATATTCTTTGATGTCATTTTAACCAACTGGATCATTTATCTTAAATTAATTGTTAAAGAGTTGATTAAAAATTGGATTCCATGTGCTTTTTATATGATTTCATGTATATGTTTTAAAGTAAAAGGTAAGGATTGATGCTTGGATTTGATGTATTTCCTGTGAAGTTTGACAGACAATTATAGGTGATCTATAAGCAGACGATTGTATAGTTCTAAGTATTAATGACCAAGTATCAAGTTTCTGATGATGTAGATATACACGTAAATAAAAACTAGACTGTTTGAAACAATGATAAAGTCTGCAGCAGTTTCTAATCTATTTTTGTTGCATTTTATGCAGAGATACTGATCCTTCTTTGGTATTGTGTGACATCTTCAATTAGAATTCATCATTATTACAGTATACTAGATTTGTCCCTGTTTCTTTCTGGGGATGTTGTATTTGTCAAAAACTCAGTGTTCATTCTGGGAAAATTCGCCCAGTGTAACGTGTGTGTACATACCTACACATACATGTAATATACATCATATCGTATTCAGCCTACTTGGTATCCTTCAGATGTCAATTACTGCAGGTTTTTGAGAGTAGGGCTAGGCCTTTCTCAACATCTCGCCTCTGCACCACATGAAATGCTTTGCACATAGTCGTCATACAATTGGTTTTTGTATTGAGATTTCTTTTTTTTTTAAAAGATTTTATTTATTTATTTCACAGAGGGAGAGAGATCACAAGGAGGCAGAGAGGCAGGCAGAGAGAGAGGGGGAAGCAGGCTCCCCGCTGAGCAGGGAGCCCGATGCGGGCCTTGATCCCAGGACCCTGAGATCATGACCTGAGCTGAAAGCAGAGGCTTTCACCCACTGAGCCACCCAGGCACCCAGAATACCATATAGAATCCTTTTTTTTTTTTTAAGATTTATTTATTTATTTGACAGAGAGAGAGAGAGAGATCACAAGTAGGCAGCAGAGAGGCAGACAGAGAGAAAGGGGGAAGCAGGCTCCCCGCTGAGCAGGGAGCCCTATGCAGGCCTCAATCCCAGGACCCTGCAATCAAGACCTGAGCTGAAGGCAGAGGCTTAACCCACTGAGCCACCCAGGCACCCCTGTATTGAGATTTCTATTCCCTATTTATTCTCTCATCTCTATTATCTATTGATGACATTTGTGTGTATGTATTTTTGGCTAAATTCTATACCTAGGCTTTGGATAATCAATTTTTCCATAACATAATTGTTATATTATTTCAATTTTCGGAGAAAAAGGGCCGCTAAATGGTGTTATCTTTCTTTGCATTCGGTCAAATCCTAATGATACAGTTTGCTCAAAGTTGAAGAAGTTTTCACATTGGGATGGAAAGCGAATGATCTATAGCTCTTAGCAATCGTTTTAGGATAGCCATATCATTCCTGTCTAGTGAAGGACACTTTGGTTTCGGAATAGATAGGATTGTTCTAGCTATGTGATTATAGGGCCCTACTCTCCCAGTATCTCAGATCATATGTTCTTTTTGCAGTGTTGTGTCTGGGAATTTCAGGGCAGGGTCCATTTTTTCCTGAGAGGAAATGTGTTGGAGTGGGATGATCTGTCACTCTCGAATGTCTAGGGCAGAGGTTCTCAGAGCGTGCTCCCCAGACCAGCAGTGTCAGCAACACCAGGGAGTTCATCAGAATAAAAATTCTCTGGCCCCATCTCAGGCCGATGGAATGAGAAGGTCTGGAGATTGAGCCCTCCAGTGCTTCTGATGCACAGGGAAAGTTGGAGACCTGCTGGTCTAGAGAATGGTTGAGCACATAAAGAGGTTATTCAACTTGGAGAATGAATGACTTAGAGGATGTAGTTCCCGTTTTCATTCTTGCACTGTTTCAGTTTGCAACTTTGAGCCTCAGGTTTCCCAGTTCCAAAATGAGGGGTTATAGTTACTCTATCTTACTAACTCTAAACTCTGACAGTGTGGCTGCCTTCCCAAGGGGGAAGTTTTCTCTAGTTAGTTTTGTGGCTGCAATGTGGTAAATAATTTCTGGTTTCCTTTTCAGTCTACCTGACTTGCTATTCAGAGTAAGATTAACCTAAATGAAATATAGTAATTTTATAACTGCATGCTTGATAGATTCTTATTTCAGTGGCCTTTTACAGTGAGAGGAATACTGTAATTCTTAGCCCCACAGTCAGCATACTTGGTGAGGCTATGGGACCAGCTCCTGGGTTCAACCTGCCAATCCAAGATGTTCCAGCAGATAAGATGTTGGGGTGTAAGTGTTCCTCATAAAGTTCATCTCTTATTTCCCTTTTTCCTATACATTATCAGAGAACAAAGGGGGGGGAATGTCTAGAACAAGATAGGCATTTGCTATCTAGTAAAATTAGTGTATTAAATATTCAAGTTTATAGTCTAGATGTGATTGGCTAAAATGAACTCTAGTGGATAAATTCAAACTTTTATACCAGCCCTAAAACAAATACAGTTATTCTTCTCATCACCTAGGTACACAAACTTAGAATCTTCAAATAATTCATCTCTTTTTTATACCAATGGTCATTATATATTTTTCTATCAATTAATTTTTCATTTATGATATTTTGAATTCATAACATCCTCTAGATTTTCCATACTGCTGCCGTTGACCTCAGAGTCTCTGTGTGAGGTTTTGTAATCCATACTGCTATAACAACAGTAGCTTTAGTGGATTTTGGCTACATGGTCCTCAAACCTTAACATGATACATAAAATTGATTCTAAAAAAGAGATATTTCCAATAAGCTGTTTTTGAGAAGTGAGATTTAAGGTTTAATAAATAAATATCATACATTTTCTTGAACAAACAGAAGGAAATGGTTTGTTCTTCCTTAGATGCTATCTATACAGGATGAATTTAATTCCAGAGGTCAATCTAGTGGAGTTTTTAATTGACTCTTTCCATTTTATTCTAATGGCACATATGAATACTTGACTTCAGTGTCTCAGACTGTCTGTCTGTCAGTCTGGCACTTTCTCTAAGCAAAATATTATTTTCAGGGGAAAAAAAAAAAGTCTGAGACCCAAAATAGAATAGGACTGATAAAATTGTGTTCCAGTTTGTGTAAATGATCTAACCTCCTTTTAGTCACCTGGGTCTGGAATGGCTGTTTTAGCAAATTTCTTACTCTATCACCTTGTTAAAAATACAGACGGTTGTATAACTTTGTCTAAGCTCATGCATTATTGAGCTGATAAATCATAGTGGCTTTGAAAGAGCCAATATGCTCCAGCTGCCTCTCATGCAAATTAACTGCATGTGCTAAAACTCCTTATGGAAATTTCAATGGCTAAAAATATTACGCACAATCAAAACCCAATGTTATTTTTGCTTTTCCCCTACAATATTTTCTCAGTTAGTAGACATTTTAAGAGGTTCTTCAATTGTGATAACTTCTGGATTTGGTTTTATTTTAAAGGAAGAACCCCCCCCACACACACACACAGACACACACACATATATATGAAATATATATATGAAACCAATTCTCATTATCAGCAATTATTATGTTCTACAAAGTCACCACAAATGCTGAATTAGCAAATAGTGAACCATTGCTCCTAGGGGCAATAACAGGGTTAGGTTCCTGTGAGCCTCTGTTCACATTTTGGTTAGCCAATCAATGCACAACCTTGTTTTATATGTTTCTGTTTAAAGATATTTTATATAATATCTATTGTTGATTCAGTACCACTGAATATGGCCAAGAGTGAAGCTCAGCTAATACACATGTTTTCTCCACGAGGAATGTCACAGGCCCCTTGTGCTTACAAACACTAGACAACTAGTTGAGGGGCATTTTAAACAGTGAAGTCCCCATGGGCTTCTGGTTGGCTCAGCCCATTACCTGTCGGCCTTTGACTCAGGTCATGATCTCAAGGTCCTAGGATTGAGCTCTGCCTTGGGCTCCCTGCTCAGGGGGGAGTCTGCTTCTTTTTCCCTCTGTTCCTGTGGGCGCTGGCATTATCTCTCTCAAATAAATAAGTAAAATCTTAAAAATAAATAAACGGTGATCTCCCCAACAAAAAACACAGAAATGCAAAAAAATATGGCAATAAATACATTATTAAAAGGACACTTGTTTACATTCTGAAGGCAGGTTGGGTGTGAGTCAGAAGATTCAAAATTTTGTCACTGTGCATATGTTTGCAAGTGACCATGAAAACAGCTGTGAGTATTGACTGATTTGGGGGTTACAAATACATTTTAGCAAGTAGGCAGATTTGTAAATATGGGATATGTGAAAAACGAGGATCAGTTGTATGATAATAGATGCGAATGAAATGTGTTAAAAATTTAGAACTCTAAACTCTAAATAACACAATAAATCTATGAGAATGTTCTTAAAAGTTTCAAGGTACCCCATTCTGAGAGTTCCTATTCAGCGAAATTGAATTTATCTTCAAGCGCACTTTCTTCTCTAATGTTCTGACCATATTTTGTTTCTGCTACTTTTTTTCTTCTATATACATGGCTTATTATTTTGATGACCAGGACTGGTTACTTTTTCTTGGTTCTTTCTTTCTTAGCTAGTGATGTGATTGATCAGTTATACCTGGTTAGGCTGGTATTGATTAGTTATACCTGGTTAGAATGCCAACATTCAAAAGACGTTGCTTGATCTCAGTGAGCCACAGTTTGAGTCGCCTGTGATTTTTTACGTGAACTGAATATTTATATTTTATAAGTAGACATCCTTTTTTTCTCTTCAACACATTCACCAGTCCAGTGTCTTTTTTTTTAAGGGTTTTTTTTTTTTTTTTAATTTGATAGAGAGACAGAGATCACAAGTAGGTTGAGAGGCAGGCAGAGAGAGAGGGGGAAGCAGGCTCTCTGCTGAGTAGAGAACCTGACATGGGCCTTGATCCCAGTGCCCTGACATCATGACCTGAGCTGAAGGCAGAGACTTAACCCACTGAGCCACCCAGATGCCCCGAGTCCAATATCCTTTTAAAACAAATTTACTTCTTGTCTGCGTTGAGCTTTCCTTCTTTGTCTCTAAATGCGGCCTTTAAAAGAATGTAAACTGGAAAAATAAAGTAACTTTCTGATTCCTTTTATTCACAAGCTGGTTCCCTTTAGATTCTTATTACTTATTATAATAACTATTTTTAATTAAAAGTGTTATCACTTATTTTGAAGTTCTCCAGGTTTGCTATGAAGGATGAAATCTTTGTTTCCTATATATCACTCTAATTTATTGTGATGAAAGTATACAACGTGCTATTTTTAATATTAATTTCATATCTTCAAATAAGAATACAAGAATAAGAATATAAATAAATCCAACCAAAGTGAATTATATAGACACTGAATATCATCTACCTTTTTTTTTCCCACTTGATAGCTTCCAAGTAGATAAAATGTCCACATATACTTAGGAAATTTCTATATTTCAAGATTGGTTGAAACTAGTTTTGTTGTTATAGAAGGCTAATCTTGTTGTTTTCTTCAGAAGAAAATGGATTTTTGTATAGATATACATTTTTCATCAGCAAATGGGGTATCTAGAATGGAACCTATTTAAGAATGTTCTGTGTGAATTTGAGAAGAGAATTTTCTGAGCTCCATAGACCAAGCTGGGTATTAACAATGCAGTACTTATGGTGTCATGTTTATTAATGACTCAATAGGAGGGACAGACGTGAAAAAAGCATAGATGTAATTCACTCTTCATAGTTTCTTGGTACTATAACAAACCAACAGGATGAAAATATTGGTATAAAGGATCTGCCTTCTCTGATGTGTACTTTTAAAATTGCCTTGGAAGCCTCTACATTCTTAAAAATATTTACTATTGTTGTATTTTAGGTAAGGCAAACACCTTTTCTAGGTTTATATGATAAACTTCCCCTACGTTTGCCTAGATCTAGATTCACATGTCAGTATGAAAGCAAAGTCATGGTGTTTATGAATTAAATGAGTTCCTCAGGGATAAAAGAACCACAAAGAATTCATAATAATTACGTTACAACTGGAAGGACATTTGGGGACATTTTGCCTAAGCCATGTATTTCTCAAAAGGAGAAACAGAGGTACATTTTAATTAGAGATTGGAAAGAACATGTACACCCGCAAAATATTTGCCTTTTCTTTTTCCATTTTGTGTTTAGACTGAAACCAAATCTTTCGTATTCACACAAGCTAACATCATAAGGAAATCAGGGGATTCTCGATGGTGGTACAGCTGTCCCTTCTGAGTATCTGAGTACTCCGGGGTGAGAAAGAAAGAGCAGTGTTTCTGATGAGACAAGCCAGGGAGTGATTCTCCTGGGGTCGCTGACTCCCAACAGGAGCAGATTAACATTCCAGAGAAGGAAGTGGCAATGTGGCTCACACAGCAAGAGGGTTAGACTTGGCTCTGAGGCTACAGTCAGAAAGACAGAGAGGGAAAATAACAATACATTTTAGGAATAATGATACAGTTTTTATAAATATGTTCATTTAGTTTCAGCAAATGGTGTGGGGTTTTTTTGTTTGTTAGTTTGTATCTATTTTTTAGTTTTGACTCTATATCAGTTAAGTCTGGATACACTAAATTTTTCCCATGATTGACGATATTCATTTTAAGGATTTGAATTCAGAAAGACACAAAGAAACTTGCCCCCAGTCCTGTGAAATAAGATCATTTATCAGCTCTGCTTTATTTGCAAAAGAAGGTTCAGTTGCCCTTTATATTATTGTTAGAGCTCAAGACAATGTTTCTTTACTTATGAGCAGATGTTTGAAATCCTCCAGGAGGTTTCTATAAGACTATGGAAATGAACTTGGCATGGGTACTGGGCTCCCAGGTGGAGCGGTGCACATGAGCCTCCTTAGAAGTGTTAGATCAAGGCTAGTCCGGGAGAGCAACAGAGCCTAGCCACCAAAAGCCGAGCGCTTTGGTGAGTGACAGGTACAGGCTCCTTCTGAAGCATGAAAAGGAATGCTAAATGATCTCCCTGACAGAATAAATCTTCTGTTTGTTTGGTCTGGACCAGATGTGCTACAGGCTGATGTGGAAATGTCTGCTCATGCCAATTTCACTTTAAATCACAATTTGGCAGGCTGGGTACTTTTGAAAGTTGCAGCCCATTTAGCACTTTAAACAGAAATGTTTTCTAATGGTCTTTCCAGTTAATTTGCAAATCCACACCAGGGCCTAAATAGGGCTGTAAGAAGCTGCTCTCTAGAGATGTGGGTCACTTGATCAAAGAAGTCTGTCTTGAGATTGAATGGGAAATATGGCTTTATTTCCTGTGCTCAGTGGAGTGATCTCTATGTATGGACAGGAGAGCTCTGTGTGACCAGCACTGGGTTGAGTGTAGTACCACAGATTTATTTATTATAGCTGTTTCATATGCAAGTTGCTTTAATATTTTAAAAAACAGGAGTAAAATGCTGATTACCAGCTTCCAACTGTTCTGAACAGTTCTCAAAATCTTGAGTTAGGAAAGACCTAAAAAAATTCACTCTTCTCAATGTACATTACATACTTTGAACCCAGGGATACTCTAAGACCCATCACAGATAAGGCCTGTAAAGAAATCTGTGAGGAATTTAGAATTTTAGGAAAATAAAAGATTCTCCTTTGAGAAGAGCATTCTTTCTTGAATTACTTGAAAATATAATTATCTTACCTTCATTTTTCTTCACAGAAGGGATCTTCATAGCTCTAGTTAATGAGCAGAAATTTTCATTAGTACTTGATTCCTGGTAACGTTGAGGATAGGAATTTTTTTTTTTAATTAATTTCTGTATCCCAAGTTCCTAGATAGAAGCCTGGTACATAGTACCTGCTCGATAAAACTTTGTTGAATGAATGAATTCAGATATGTGAATGTACTTTTACCATTCCACTGATGATTAGAGAAAGAGTTTGGTATTAGTACTCCAGAAAGAACATTAATTTCTGTGTGGATTCAGATGTAAAACTTGAACTCTTGCCTGTAGTTCTTGATTAAAACATCTCCAAAGACTTCCCATCAATAATGGGAAATGAACATGACATTTGTCACTGGGGCTTGGAACAATGAATCTGTTGTTCCATTGTAAAATTTTAATTTGGATTCAGCTTATGAAGAATTATATTAAAAAGGAAGGGGAAAATGAAGGGGGGGAATCAGAAGGGGAGATGAACATGAGAGACTATGGACTCCAGGAAATAAACCAAGGGTTTTGGTGGGGGCGGGGTGGAGTGTGAGCCTGGTGATGGGTATTAAGGAGGGCACATATTGCATGGAGCACTGGGTGTTACACGCAAACAATGAATCTTTGAACACTACATCAAAAACTAATGTTGTACTGTATGGTGACTAACATAACATAATTAAAAAAAAGTTATCATTTGGGGTGCCTGGGTGGCTCAGTTGGCTAAACGTCAGTCTCTTGATTTTGGCTCAGGTCATGATCTCTGTCTGGGTTATGGGATGGAGCCCTGCAGTGGGCTCCACCCTGAGTGGGGAGACTGCTTCTGTCCTCCTTCTGTCCCGCTCCCCCTTGCTCCCTCTCTCTAAAAATAAATCTTTTTTTAAAAATTATTGTTTGTTTTTACCAATCTCCACCATCTCTATGAAGAGTACTCACAGAATACTAATGATTAAAGTAAATTAGGCATTTTGCTATGGAGACACTTTATGTAGATGTAAAGTCATTCTCATCTTTCAGAAATATAGGAGAAGTTGTTTTTTTTTTTTTAAAAGCCAGAAATATAGGAGAAGTTTTTTATTTTTGGTTTTGTCTTTAGTATTCACCTCAAATGAAAATACCTTTCTAGGCAAGACCAAAAACCCAGAAGCTTTATAACAAAAGAATTTGCATTTAAATATAGAAACAATAACTTATTCGTGTTAAAAAAATAAGTAAACCAAATCAAAATACAAATTGCAAAGTAGGGGAAAATTGCAACATATTTGAAAGCTATGGGCCAGTTTCTTTAGTATATAAAAGCTCCCCAAATCAACTAAAAATATATATGAAGCAAAAGGTGCTCAAGCTCATATTTAAGGTTCTGTAAAATATCACTTTTTTTCACCTGATACACTGATAGACAACAAAATGTTTGATAATACACTGAATAAAAGGAGAAGAAATAGGTACTCTCATGCATTATTGTTAGGGGTATAAATTGCTATATCCTCTCTCAAGGGCAATTTTGGAATGGACCTGAAAATTAAAATCAATTTGACCTAACAGTTCCACATCTGAGAATTTATTTTATGGGTATACTTGTACCTATGTCTAAAAGTACAAGTTCAAAGATAATCAAGAAAATTTCATGTAATATCATTTGTAGTACCAAATACTAAAAATATCTCGTGGTCTATCAGTGAGAAAACTAGCTAAATATGCCGTGCTACACCCATATTGTGGGATTCTTTGGAGCCATTAAAAAAATGAAACTTTTCCATACAATCTAAAATGAACTGGTTTCATTTCAAAATAAAATGAATGGTGTTTAAAATAAAATGCTGGCTCCTATTTTTTATTAGCCCTGTGCACTTAAAAATATACTTTTTAACATATTTATAGTATTCAGAGCTATTTGAGGATTTGTGTGTGTGTGTTTGTATGATGTTAATATATATCACGGCGGAGTTAGTGATGGCTAATTAAACCTCACTTAACTATCTCATAAAGCAATCCGTAATACAGCCCTAAATTTCAGTCACATTTAAAGACACTAGAACTTATCTAGAGATTTTCATTGATATGGTGTTTTATTTTCCAGACCAGAAGGAGAATATGTAAAAGTTTTTCCCCATCTGGGAAACTTTTGGGGCCATTAAAGTGCCATTTTGTAAAATGACGGTTCCAGTGCAATAAACGTTGCCCTGGGAACTTGAGGAAGTTTATTATCCTCCTAAAAAAATGAATATTTTATTTTTTAGTCACTGTAGGAATGAACCTCATAAACTGGATGAGTTTAATGGGCTCACGCTGAGCTTAAATGGTGGTATCCGCTTTCTCAGTGCCTTTTATCTGCCACATTGGAGGTGCAGCCCCCACGTGATTCTCCGCAATGCTGAGCTCCACTAACTGCTGGCTGATACAATTACTGTCTGAAGAGAAAGGACACCTGTAAAGCTGAGGCGCCATTGAGTACCTTACCAGTTGTGTTGCTGATGTTAAAAAGGTGAATTATTTCAATGCCGAAGACACAAGTATTAAAAATGAAATTGCAAATGGAAGAAAACCCAATTCTGGAAGCCCCCTTTCCTCACTTGGTCTATGCAGTGAATAACCTCATGCTGCCTACAGATGCTGGGAAAGGTTCGTGTTGTGGGCTGGAATTCTAAGAGTGGCCGCTGTGATTAGTTAACATTCTATGACTTAGTCTTCTGGCAGTTGTGTTGGATGCATTAATAAATTGATGTAGATGGGTTGGCAACCTGGTGAACGAGGTGCCAAGCTTCTCCTTGTTTTAGGTCGTGTGAGAAGGAAGTAAGTCAGAAGGAAGGGATGGGGAGAGAGCCTGAAGTTTTAACTGTGGAAATTGGCCAAGTGTTTTGTGTTGAGTGAGTGGGGAGAGATGATGTAGAAATAAAGGTTGCAGTGACCTGTGTATATGTATTTAAAACGTGTGTCTGTGTTTAGGGTAGCCTTTGGCATGGATCGGTCATCAGATTTTACTCTCTCATTTGCATGGTTTCTCATCTGGGTTTCAAGGATCCTTAGATTTGTGGATGGAATTCAAGATGACTGTGATCTTCTGGAATTGAACAGGAGCTTTTTCTTGTCAGTTCACCTTGTCTCCTGTCACAGAAGTGGTAGCATTCACTAGATTCTCAAGGAGATGAATGTAGCTGATGTTCATAGGTCTACCTGGTTGACCTGCACAAAATAGTCCAGCTAGTACATATCATGGCAAACTCTTCAGAAAAGTCTAACGAATCCCTAGAGACTGTATAGCTAAGGGGAGCATGAGAAGAAATGGGCCCAGAAGACTAGGAATCACCCAAATCTGTGCTTACATAACTTCCTGGTGATAGAAAGCAAAGGCGATGCTCATCCCTGTAACAGGACATAAGTGAATGTAGCCACCTTTCTAAGCTACAAATGCTGCATTCCAAGAGAGTATACCTAAATACATGTAACATATTTATCCTCGTGGACAGTTCACTGAAGGCTTCCTGGTCTGGTAACATTCTCCATGGGATCTCTTAATTTAAGCTGCCCCCACATTTGTGATCATAAAAGGTCTCAACATTGTTATTTTTCTAGTGGTAAAGCTCCCATTTTTGTTGCCTTTCTTTTTCAATCAAAATGAGGGATTGAGTATGTAGTAGCTCAAATTCACATCTCACTCATTTCCTTGAAAATGCTAAGAAGAATATATGGGAATTCAATGTGTGTGAGATTCATTATTTGTTCCACAAGTATTTGCTGAATTCTTTAGCATGTATCAGCAGCTGGATTTGTTGCTGGAGTACAAAGATGAACATAATTTCTGTCTATGTGAAGCTTGCAGATTAATGGGACTGGGGGCCTGGAAGAGACAGAGAAATAATCTTATAAATTAAAAGAACTTGTGAGTGTCTACTGTTTCATATCAAACTTTCCTATGAATCCCATATTTGAGATTGGAATGTAAATACTTCTGACAGCTCTGTGTTAAGTTAGTGGGTATTTCAGTGATTTGCAACCCTCGGTGCCCAGCGGATCACCTTGCAGCATTTTAAATACAGTTGCCTGGGGCTGCACTCAGACCTTATGAATCAGTAATCCTGGGGATGGGATCCTGGTTTACACATTTTGAACAGGTCTACACTGCTTCTGATGTGCCGTAGATTGAGACCCTCTGAAGTTTTATTATTTGATCAGAAATATGGGTTAATTGGGGCGCCTGGGTGGCTCAGTCAGTTAAGCGTCTGCCTTTAGCTCTGGTCATGATCTCAGGGTCCTGGGGTCGAGCCTCCCGCTGAGCAGGGAGCCTGCTTCTCCCTCTCCCTCTGCAACCCCCCCTCCCCTCACTTGAGCGTGTTCTGTCTCTCAAATAAATAAATAAAATCTTAAAAAAAAAGAACTATGGGTTTATCACAAGAGTATTTAGAAAGAAAGTTGGCCCAGTTACTAGGAATCACACGCCAGTTAGACCTTTGTCCTTTCCCAGTGTCCACAAGTCCTGTTAACATGTTAACCTTAGATATGGAGTCAGCTTGCATTTATGGTTGTTGTGTAGCTAAACTTTGTTTTTCTGAGCCGATTATATTGCACTAGGTTTCCAGAATCCCGTTTATTCCAAAGGGAAGATAAACTATGTCAACTGTTAGAAAGTCATTAAAATATACCTCGAGGAATAGTTAAGTCCTTCTGGTAAACCCTGACACCTGTTGTCTTTTACAGCAATCCCAAGTCTACCTCATACATTTTCTTTATTTTTTTCTTTCCTTCTTGGGAGATGATTTCCATGAAAATGAGATCTTTATTTCTTGAGAGTTCATCTGTTCCTGCTGCTCACAGGGAAAAAAAAATGCTTAAAATTTAAGCTCGATGAGTTGAATTAGAATGCTTCTCAGCATTTTCCACAAGGATCAGTAGCTTTTTGTGGTCTATCAGGAATTCAAGCCCCGCTGCCTACCAGCTGCTGTTGGGATGAAGGTTTGCTGGTGCTGTTTTCTTGTGGACATGTTGTTCTCAGGAACAGCCATTCCAGCTCCTGTGACTGCAATTAGGGAGAACGTTGAGTCCTCTTCGGTCTGTGTTCTTAAACTTTACCCTCCTTGTAATCTGGTAATGCCTGAGTCTGACAGCAGCTTTTCCTCAGAGCATTAAGTTCCAGATGATGGACATAACACTTTATGAGCTAGAATTTCTTTTCATAATTCTTTTTTATGTGTCACTTTCCCTTTTATTTTATATCCCTCTCTAACTACAAAGTAAGTACTAATGCAAGTAAATGTAACAGAACTTTTGTAATTAGGCACTGCCCTAGGTTGGCATTTGCAGATGTATTGACAAATGTTTTCTCAGTTAACTAGCTGTTTTCTTCTTGTATTGAGTGTAGTAATGGCTAAGAAAAGCTTTGCACTATTGCTTGAACTTAGAATGTGATAAGAAGGGAGAAAAAAATGTTATGCTTATGTAACGTTGTGATTTATTGCCTTTGGATCTGTATGGAATTGGTGATTAATCTCTTTAACAAAGGCTCACATGATTCTGAAAACTATGTATAGCAAATTGTATTTTAATAAAATTTTGAGTACTAGAGGGGTTATTGTGCATAGAAAAAAAACCCAAATGATACAGTACTATCTTGAACATCCCCTAAGTAATCAATCATTTTCTTGACCTATATGGAAGTTATAATAAAATATTATCAAAATGGAAAAATATCAAAAATGAAAAATAAAATAAAATTTTATCAAAAATAAAAAAGTTACCAAAAATCAACAATATTATAAAAATGCATTCAGATTAATTTATTAATTTTCTCTAACTGGTTATAGAAAATAATACAATGAAACTATATGTTCTGCTTTATCATTTCATTAGTGAGAAAGAATCCATTTCTTCAACACATATAGCGACGGTTCTGGGACAAATTAGGTGGCTTGTCAGAATACTCGTGTTCTTTGGAGTGCTCCTGAATCTCCTTTTTGCAACATTTATTCTTTTCGCTATAGCTGACATTGATGGTTACATTCCCCAAAGCCATTCTTCTCTGTCTTCTCCCATTGGCCAAACACAGCGAGGAGAGAGACAGAAAATACCAGATACTTTCCAAATTTCCTTCCAGCTAAGAAAGACCATGCGAACTAGAACTGGTCTATGACACATGAAAGAAATTATGCTGGGGGTTTCTGGCAGTATATTTTTCCTCGATAAAAGGAAACAGGTTAGGTATATGCATGGAATTCCCTGTCTTCGCTTATTAAATTTGTACATGCTTTATATGAAAATGTAATACTTAGAACAGCTGCATCCATTCTGTAACCAGAGAAGATACCAACTTCTTAAGTAGAACAAAGCAGAAGGATAGGACGATCCTGGTTATTTGGTAACGTATGGAGTCACTGAATCTTCCCTGGAACAGTCTACCTTAATATTTTTTTATGTGAGGTGGTAATAAATACCAGTTCATGTATTGGTATGCGTATTTTTCACTTAGGTTTTCCAATCCTTTCAATGAAAAGTGTTTTAACTGATAACTTGGCAAATGCTACAAGACTTACAAAGGAGGTTAGATCTGTCTATTTAAGAGAAGCCTCAAGATTTGGAAATTCTCCAGTTTTATTTAATCAACCAGTAATAAAACCAGAAAAACTATGAAGGAAAACTCAGTTGATAGCTGGCAGCTCTGCAACCAAGGACAACACTTTACAAAAATAGGTTAGAAGCCTATATCAATCAAATGTATATAAGAATGAATGTACGTCAAGTGGTAGGTCACCACTGGTCTAGTCAGAAAAGCCACAATTTCAATATTAAATGTCAAAGGGAAGTGCCAAGTTAGACACTTAATGGAAAAACTGAATTGAGGCCTATGTACTCTATTAGGAAACTAATTCAGCCTCCCATAAATTTTTTTCCTAGCTTATTGAAATGGAAAAAGAAAGGAAACTAGGTAAAAACAAGGGATACTTCATACATTATGCAGGTGGGTAATGCTATTCAGTTTGAAAAGTTTAAAACTTGGAACCTTTTTCATCAGAACGAATTTCAAGTACATTCCATTTCAAATTAAAAAAAAGTGATTCATCAAAGGCATGATGCTTTTAACATGACTATGGCAATCAGGGGAAGTATTTGGCCAAAATTGAATTGGAAACCTATATAACAATAGGTGTATCTGAAACTATAAGCAAATCTGCGGACACTGATAGAATTACATGTGGCTCTGTCAATAGACAAGTAGAACTTGACAGTAGACAGAGTAATTCAGGGAAGGAAAACTACTCTAACTGAATGAAATATAAGGCCAACAGGAAGGTGAGAGGCTCTAGACAGTATACGATCTAAGCTGCTATGGAGATACAAAAATAGAATGGCTTGGACCATTTAGGAGTGTGTTTCTCTCTCACCTAACAGAATAGAGTTAGGTGGTCTAAGCCTGGAAGAATCTTTGTCATCCTCAAGATATAGCTTCCATCCTGGATCCGGTTCTAACAAAAAGAAGAGAGAAAACACAAAAGTTCATTTCCTTCAGGGGCACAACCTGGAGTTGACAAACATTAACTCAGCTCATATCTCCCTAACGGAACAGAATCACGCGGCCACTCCTAGTTGCAAGTGGTGCTGGGAAATCCGCTCTGTAGCCAAGGGGCCTGTCCCTTTATAAAACTCAACAGCACTCTTCTTAAAGGAATGGAGAAGGACCAGTGTGGGGCAGTTGTCATTTCTGATCAGGAGTCAGTGTTGGAAGGGATAGTGGGGCTGTAGAGACTTAGCTTTTAATCTTTTCTTTTTTTTTTT
>LNAC01000495.1:451871-515839 GCA_002007465.1 Ailurus styani | reverse complement strand
CACCACAAAAGCAAAAACTGTGGGGTGAGTATATTTTCTTTTCACTCAGCCCTTTTTCCCTTAGAGTTTCTGTCTGCCTACTTTTTCATTATATTATTATGTTTGAATATACAAGTTTGAATATAATATATATTATTATATTTCAAACTATCATTACGTTTTTATCATATTGTCATTTCCATGATGTATGTAAGAAATGTTGTATAAAAAGCACATTTTATGAGTCCTTACATATCCCAAAGTATCTGCATTGATTTTTCACATTTGGTTGATCCATTGGCTGCTGTAGAAATCTAGTAAAAAATAACTTTCCCTTATTATTATGAAGGCATTATTACAGTTTTTAAATTTGTGGTTGGCAAGTTTGAGCACATGTATGCAGGTAGCACATCCCCTCAGTACATTTCACAAATGATTTTATTTAAAAAAAACTTTGGTTTACATGCGTTCTTTCAGAAGTTCCCTAGAATTGCCTTGAGTCATCTGAAATGAAGCAAGTCACTTCACCTTTAGCATTTCAGTTTTTTCATCTAAAATTGGGCACTGGAAAGGTTGCCTTCCAGTTTTATAAGTGATGATAATAATAAATACATTGTTTTTTCAACGAAATTTGGTGTCCTGATTCACCTTCATGGATATCTGTACAGTAGGTAGGATCATTTTTGTTATTCCCATTTTATTGCTGAAGAAACTGAAGTACAAAATTATTAAATAACCTGTAAAGGTAAAAACAGCTTTGCTTTGTTTAAATTATTACTTTAAAGCTTGTTTACAATGTGTTCAAAACACAACTTGGCTTAAAATGAAGTGTTCTATGTTAACATTTTGCCAAAAGTATTCGCATGAGAACATTTTCCTCTAAGGACTTTTCTCTCATATCAAAAACCAAAAATCATGCCCTGCATTTATTGAAGATGTTTTATTTATTTTTTTATTTTTATTAAAGATTTTATTTATTTATTTAACACAGAGAGAGATGACAAGTAGGCAGAGAGGCAGGCAGAGAGACAGGGAGAGGAGGAAGCAGGCTCCCCGCCGAGCAGAGAGCCCGATGCGGGCCTCAATCCCAGAACGCTGAGATCATGACCTGAGCTGAAAGCAGAGGCTTTAACCCACTGAGCCACCCAGGCGCCCTTGAAGATGTTTTAAAAATTGTAATCCATTGGTGCATTTACGAGAAAGAACTATGTGATCGACACACATATGCACACAGGCTAAAATCATGGTTTAACGTAGTAAAATAAATCAGAGATCTTGACAGGATTTTACTGAGCAGTACAGAAAAAAGGGAACATCCACATTTTATATTCTTGGTACATGATAGTGGCTTAAAATTATACTTAAATTTCTGTTGTAATAATTTGATGTCATAGGACAATTGAAGAGATATGTGTTTGTGTTTACCTATGCTTAGCTATAGAAGAGTAATTACTTGGTGCATAGCAAAGAAAGGAGATGATGAAAGACCAGAGCTTTTGTTTTTGTTTTTTAAATGAGCTAAAATTTAATTAGATTCCAGCATGTACTGGCACTAAAGAGAACATAGATTCAATCCCTGCATGTGGGCTTAAAGAGAGAAGTAAACAAACCTCTAAAGAGGAAAAATGAGAATCATCTTGTTTCTTTTTAGTATATATGCTGCTGAAGCAAGCACATCTTCTGTTTCTTTTAATAATGAAATTTTTCTTGATTTCTGTGGTAATTTATGTGTATTATAGAAAATTTGAGAACACGAAAAATATAAAGAAGAGAAAACGATATATCACCCAGCAACAAATAGAGTTAATATATGTATGGCATGCTGACTTTTACTTTTTGTCAAAATTCACTTTTATTAATAGAAAATAGGCACTTATTCCAGTTTCAAAGTTGTTATGAAGTTGCTAATAAAAGATGAATTTGAAATAACTACTTAATAATCCAGTTTTGGCAAAGACAGTGAAACTGTGGCTTAAAAAAACTGATTGGCTCTGTTTGGTCATAGTTGTTTTAGAATTTATTCTTAAAAGTTTCTGGAAATTTCCTGTCTATATTGTATAGGAATCACTGATCTATAAGAGAAAGCTTCTCCGGGACAGCCAATGAGAAGTGAAGTAGTCTTCATAAAAGGAATCAATGTATGTTCAACATGATCACTTGGACTATACCACAATCCCCTCCTACCATTATTCCCCCCTCCCACCACTTTAGCTCAGGAAGAACATGCTTCTGAGCACTGAGGTATCAGGAGTCGGGCTGTCATTTGCTATTACAATTGGTTTTTCAACTAATAACAGTAAATCTGGCACTGATGCTATTGATCCTGTGGTTTTTAGGAAATTCTGTAAATAGTTTGGATTTAGTTCAACTTATTCAGAAATTAAACATGTTGAAAAGGTTCACTCCTCTCCCAGGGTTAAGTGTCTCCTGGTTTAGTATTCTTATAAAATATGTATGACACGTGTAGGTAAGTCATAGTCTTAAAACATACTTAGAATACTGCATTATTTAAACACACCTATTTTAACAAAATGTCTATAATTAGAATTAGCTGATGAAACTAAATCCAAAGTTATGACAAGGGAGATTCACTTTCACTTGATGCTGTGTGACTTAGAACACCTTAAAAAGTCCATGCCATTAAAACCATTTAAAGAGAGCACCATTTCCTCATTCTTTACTGTATGTTTCCAGCTGGGCTTAGCCAGACATTTGCATTTCTAAATATTTTTAAAAAGTGCACAGAAGTGTGAAAAAGTCTTTTGTGCAAAAGAATGTCTTTTGGCATCAGTGAGTAGTAATGCTCTTCAGAATTTCCTATAACACAGTGACAAAGGCAAGTCCCAACACTTGATCTGATGTCAGAGGAATGGGAAGTAAATGATTAGGTCAACACTTAGTGTGAGTTTCTGTTATTTTTTTTTACTATATATTGTTCACCTATGTGAGTAAAGTGAACTTTTGTTAGAAAATAGGGTTTGGTGGCTACGGGATCCTGTTGGAGGAGGCCATTGAGAGGCTGTGGTTTTTATGATTCCAGGGGACAGTTGGCAATATCTGCTTGTCTTGTGGCCACCCAAGACAAGCCTTGTAAGTTTCCTTCCTTCCTTCCTTCCTTCCTTCCTTCCTTCCTTCCTTCCTTCCTTCCTTCCTTCCTTCCCCATCTGGAGTGGTCTGCCTCTTTGTTCAGTCTCTCCTACCCTCTGTGTATGGGAGCTATTTGGGGGAACCAACAGGTTCTCTTAGCTGTGGATAGTGGCTAATAGGATCATTCGTGGTCGATACTGTGGACCACAGTAGCATTTTCCTGTGCAGTGCAAAAAATTCTGGATAGGATTTATGAGATCCTTTTTCTATGTAATTACACACTTTCACTTCCCAAAATTGACTTCTTATTTTATATTTGGGGTTTTTAATTTATTTTTTAATTTTAAAAATTTAAAAAAAAATTTAATGTTTTATAGTGAGTATTTTCCAGTGTTACTAAATGTTCTTTAAAAACATGATTTTCGGGCGCCTGGGTGGCTCAGTGGGTTAAAGCTGCTGCCTTCGGCTCAGGTCATGATCCCAGAGTCCTGGGATCGAGGCCCACGTCGGGCTCTCTGCTCAGCAGGGAGCCTGCTTCCTCCTCTCTCCTCTCTCTCTGCCTGCCTCTCTGCTACTTGTAATCTCTCTCTCTGTGTCAAATGAATAAATAAAAAATCTTTAAAAAAAAAATAAAAACATGATTTTCTGGGGTGCCTGGTTAGCTCAGTTGGTTAAGCGTCTGCCTTTGGCTCAGGTCATGATCCCAGGGTCCTGAGATCAACCCTGCATTGGGCTCCCTGCTCAGCAGGAGTCTGCTTCTCCCTCTACCCTACCCCCTGC
This sequence comes from Ailurus styani, assembly GCA_002007465.1. Classification (NCBI taxonomy): domain Eukaryota; kingdom Metazoa; phylum Chordata; class Mammalia; order Carnivora; family Ailuridae; genus Ailurus; species Ailurus styani. The sequence continues at coordinate 511,993 of LNAC01000495.1, read as the reverse complement.
TTGTGCTCTCTCTCTCAGGTCATTTTCTTAGGTAAATTTATCTGAAAGTTGAATTACTGGGTTAAACCTATTGACACTTAAGACCTTTGATATTACCAGATAGATTTTCAGGAAAGGTATTAGCATTTCCACTTCCATGGGAGGTTCCAACAATGTGTGGCCCGCTCCACGTTACCGCACTGTCATCAGGGTCAACACTGTGATGTCAACAAGAATCTGCCAACTTGAGAAACATTAGACGGTATATGTTTCTTTGGTTATTGAATGAGCTTGCATTTTTTTTTTACATATATTTTTACTGATTGGCTTATTTTTATCTGTGAGTTGTTCCTCTCCCACCCCCAACTTTTTCAGTTGAGGGTGGTTTGTAAGCACTATTTACACATTGAGGAAATTACCACTTATTTATATTTGCGATAAGCAGTTTCCTGGGATGTCATTTGCCTTTCATTTGTTTATGGTGTCTATTGATAAATAGAAGTTTTAAAATTTCAGGTAATTTCAACCACCGATATTTTCCATTGTGGTTTCTTCCATTGCCTTTATATTCAGTGATCTTTATCCCCGAAGCCAGGATTTCTGGGCTATGTAGACACAGCCCAAGAAATAAGGCACCCTTGGTGTATGGGGTGCATTCTGGATCTTACAGATAGAGGGATGCTTAAAATGCAATAGTGAGCATGTTACTAGGAAAAACCACTGAAGGGCTGCCCATTGCTGTAAGTTGAAGTCATAAAATCCCTCCCCTCATTCTCTACAGTCTCATGGTAATGGATTCCAATTTCACTGTGGATGACAAATTATCTGGCATCTGTTGTAGTATCACAGGTGAGAATTTGGTTTGTGGGAGCTATTTTTTTTTTTTAAGATTTTATTTATTTATTTCACAGTGGGAGAGAGATCACAAGGAGGCAGAGAGAGAGAGGGGGAAGCAGGCTCCCTGCCAAGCAGAGAGCCTGATGCGGGCCTCGATCCCAGGACCCTGAGATCATGACCTGGGCCGAAAGCAGAGGCTTTAACCCACTGAGCCACCCAGGCGCCCTGTGGGAGCTATTGATAGAATTGCTTTTCATGGGCTTTCACAGCATCTTGTGTATCTGGTAAGTCCCGGAGAGATGGTTGGTCTTCTGCTATTACTAAGTATTCAGAGCCATAAAATGGAATGAAGTCTATCTGCCTCTAAGACACATCAGAACCAGTGTATCATGCCTCATATCTTATTTACTGGGTAGCTGCCAAAGGTTCAGGATTCCTGTCTGCTTTCCTGTACACTTGATGTAGTGCTTCTGTTGACCTGGTAAGTGCTTGTCTTTAAGATATTGAAATACTTCCTTACCTTGCACCCAGATATCTGTTTCTTAGAGGTTCTCGAATGTCCTACACTGCCATAGACACCCTGATCCTTCATTCCTTTCTATCTGTGCCCCACTACCCTGTAATTCATGGACTAATGTTTAACACCTGGAATAGCATTATTCTTAAGTATTCTTAAAGTCTTACACTGACTCCTATTCATAAAAGCTCTTTATATCTTTCAAATGGAAGGAATGTTTCACTCATTCCTACCAATCCTTTCCACTCTGCCTTCTGGATTTCCTGAGATGTGATTTTAAAAAAAAGTCCACTTCATCATTAGTTCTTTGGAACATTCGTTTCACCTTGCCTTAACTCCAACCTCCTTTCTTTTTTTTTTTTTAAAGATTTTATTTATTTATTTGACACAGAGAGAGAGATCACAAGTAGGCAGAGAGGCAGGCAGAGAGACAAGGAGAGGAGGAAGCAGGCTCCCCGCTGAGCAGAGAGCCCAATGCGGGCCTCGATCCCAGGACGCTGAGATCATGACCTGAGCCAAAAGCAGAGGCTTTAACCCACTGAGCCACCCAGGCGCCCTCCAATCTCCTTTCTTTTGACAATTCTGTTTCCTTGCCATCCTCTCACATGGAGACCAGTTTTTTTTTGTTTGTTTTTTTGTTTTTGTTTTTGCTCTTTTTTTACATCCTAAGTACATCAGCAGGCTAAGAGTTTGAAAAAACCTAATACTTGCTAATTGTTTCTTCTTTCTTTGCCCATTTCTACTCCTTTGGCACTTTTTTTTTTTAATTGAGGTATAATTGGTATTTGTTTGCTAATGGTCTTGCCTTCCTCAGTGGTTTCACCTACTAACTCCCTGGTCATTCATTTCACTTGTGTTCTTTGCTCAGTCACCACCACTTCCAGTTCTTGATCATTCTCACTGGCTTCAATATCCAAGATACTGAACAACCCAACACACTGGTCTGGGCCATTCACTTCTGAGACTGGACTTTGTCGGCACCGAAGTGCCCCATCTCTGAACAGTGATTTCAATCCCCCTACTTCCTGCTACCTCTTACCATTTTAGCCATTTTGATCTATTGTCCACTATTGCCAATATTATGTAAACTTTTGGATCCATCAGTTCGATCGATTCTACCACTGTTCCTTCAGCACCTCCTCTTTTCAATTTTCTCTTTGTCTAGCTTAAATGTTGAACATTTTTTCAACTCTAACCTTTTTTTTTTTTTGACGAGCTATTTCTGATTTTATTTGCAACTCTGTATCCAACCATGTATCTTGGACAGTTGTTTCATACATGTCTTTTTAGATGATAAGGTTTTATTTATTGATTTATTTATTTATTTTCAGTGATCCAAGATTCATTGTTTATGCACCACACCCAGTGCTCCATGCAATACGTGCCTTCCTTAACACCCACCACCAGGCTCACCCAAACTCTAACTTTGGTTTTCCCTTCATTGGTGTTCACCAATGAATTCCAACCTGAATTCCTAGAGAGACTCATATATTTGGGCTGGTAATATTCATTTTATATTAATTTATTTTCAAAAACATCACACAAGGGTTCAACAATTTCCTGTGATCCTACTGTTTACCTAGAACATTGTATTTCTTACTTGTTGCACATACTATTTTGGTCCTTCTTCAGTCTCCTTGGTCACCACATATCTCTTCTGATCATTCTTATCACAAGCTGCATGCCATACTCATGGGAAAAAAGACAGGCATTCAGTGGGAACCCTTTTATTTCCTACCACAGAACCCACAAACTTCATGCGTGTTCATGCATTTCCTCATTCCTCTCTCCTGTTACATTAGGGAAGATTTTCCTTTCAAAGATAGGTCTCTTTTTGTTCTGCAGTCCATCTGCTTTTAGCTAGTCAAGGATTCTGCAAGCTCAGCTTTTCCAGTCTACTGCATAACTAGTCTCTTGCCATTCTGGGGTCATTCCCATCAAATGTAAAGCTACTCCAGTAGTAACTTCCATTTTACAAAAACAAAAATGCTACCTTTTCATTTCTACTGTACTTTTCCATTTCTTGAGATTTTATTTGATTCTTAAATATTAGTCTTTTCTCTTAATCACCTGTTTTCTGGATTTTATTCCTTCCTTTAGCTGTTTGGACGGTTTAAAGCCCCCTTTAGATTGCTCTGGTTATACAGAATCATTTATGTGATTATTCAAGTTCCTTTTTCCTGCCAAGCCCTGTGACATTACCCAATTCTGAATTGGTTTTATTTCTGTGTCTCAACTCAGGGTTTTAAGTTCTATACTGTATGAGAAGTGCTGATGGATCCCACGACCATTCGTGGACAAACTCTAGATGCTCATCTCAAGTCTCTTTTCCACTCGTGATTTGGGATAAGCAGTAAGATGCTTTAGGCCTATGCCGGGAGGTAGAGACTTCCTGGTGCCTGTTTTTAGATTGTGCATTCTCAGTAGAAAATTACACCTAAAAAAAGCATAGCAAAATAAAATAGGCTACATTCTGAGTCCCCATATGGGCCATATGCTTGATAGAAATGAAGCAATTGTCAAGGATCAGACTTGGTTTTGTTTATCCACTGTCTGCCCATAATGGAAAGATAACCATTCTTCAGGGTCTTGGTTTTCAAGTGCTATGCCTGGAGCAGCATAAAAGGGCGCCATTCCAGACCAACTGGATAAGAATCTACATTTTAACAAGCTCCCCTGGTAATTCATATGCATTTTGAGGCCTCTGAGGCTAAATTCCAAGTAATCCATGAAAAATAAAAATTTAAGTTTTCTTGCTGTATTTATCTGATTATGAGTGAAACAGTCTGTAACAGTCACATTGTGATGAAGGCAAGAGATAACAGTATTTTCTCTTTCTGATCTAAAATATACAAATTAAATGGGAAAGATAAACTATAACATAGTTATGACCCAAGAATAAAATGACCTTTTGATATTGCCATGTTCTGTTTATTAATACTCTATTTGCTATGTACTTTCATGCTGTCCTTGAAATTTCCCTGCTTTTGGAGGAGTGACTCATGGGAGCCTTCTTTTCTCCCTCAGTGGCTTCATGTAAGTTCTTACTGTTTCTGTGGCAGATATTACTCTTCATATCTTCAGAGATGATTATCTCTACCATGGGATACATATTTTTAAAAAGGGTAAAATACCATCCAAATATGACCAGTCACCTAGGCAAACAGTGTGCCATTTTAGAAAGGGATGTAGCTCTTGATGCAAATTATAATGCAAATGCCAAACCAAAACAAAAACACCATTGAGTTTTTTTTTTTAAAGATTTTATTTATTTATTTGACAGAGAGAGAGAGAGATCACAAGTAGGCAGAGAGGCAGGCAGAGGGAAAAGGGGAAGCAGGCTCCCTGCTGAGCAGAGAGGCCTCGATCCCAGGACCCTGAGATCATGACCTGAGCCGAAGGCAGAGGCTTAACCCACTGAGCCACCCAGGCGCCCCCATCGAGTCTTCTTGAGGAAGAAAGTTTGGTGACTGGATTGAGAGTGGCCCTCTCAGTGTTTTCCTTTGAGTGAGAAAAAGGAGGCTAAACTGTTTTAAAATCTTAAATAGAAAAAGAGTTTTCCTTAAATCCAAGTTTTTTGGAAGGTATACACTATTAAAGCATGAAAAATCCATGCATTAAGAATTTTAACTTTTGGGTCTCTTAGACCTATAAAGCAATGTTATTAATAATAATTAACGAAAAATATTTATTGAGATTGTTGCAGTATGTACTTAATATGAGTATCACACTTGATTTTCACCTGTAAGGTAGGCACTATTTTTTTCATTACTATATAAAATCAGAAGCAGAAGCCCAGAGACTAATTCATGCATTGTCTCTGCTGGTAAGGAGTATAGCTGAAGTCTGAACTCAGGCAGTATGGTTTCAGAGCTCTGTATTAGAACCCCTGTGTCATGCCAGAGATTTTTGTCCTTAGGAGATGAGCTACATACTAGGGACATATTTCCCAGACTTGCCAATAGGCATCACCTAGGAAACTTGTTCAGAATTTCTGGGTTCCTCCCTTGAAGTGGATACCAGTAATCTGTAAGATGCTTCTTGGGTAATTCTTATCAGGAATGATTGGGAAAAAATGCTTAAAAGATACTGAAAGAAAATGCAAATATGTGGCCTTAGTATGTGACTCAGCATCAGCTAAAGTCAGGTTCTTTCTCTTTTTTTGTACTATAAGGAGGGAAAGACACTCAGAAGACCCACTAGGAAGAGTTTCCTGCTATTGTGGAGGGAAGGAAGGCATATTTAACTAAAAATAATCACCATATAAATTAAGATATTAGAGATAGTTTGATAATAGAGGAGAGCCTGGTTTCTGGGATTGTAACTTCTCCTATACCTGTTTCTATTTACTACCGGCCAGGAGTTTTGGCACTGATCATAAGAGGTGGACATTCACAGGGTTAAATTCTTGTCTAAATGGTCAAGTAGAATATTTTTTTCCCCAAGAAATTTCTTAAGATAATCCATTATGTATTCATCAGGGATTATGGATTTTAGAACACTCTGCACCTCATAAAAAGACCAAATAATACTATGTCAGTAAAGTACAATATTCCTGTAATTCAAATGTACTTTCTACACAGAGAAAATCAATATTGCTCCAGGAAAGGTTTTAGATAGATGGCTAACCGAAATAGCTCAAGGTGAGAAATTTTTTGAAGAGTCAATATTTGAAAGAAATGGAATGCCACGATTAAGCAATCCAAAAATCCAAAAGGTGAAACATTCTACAGGAGAACTATATTGTGCTCTTGAGAGAGTTAATAACATGAAAACAGACATACCAAAAAGAATGAGGCTATTATAGATTATAAGAGACTAAATGAATATAATAAAATGCAGTGTGCAAACAGACTGCATCCTGGTTCTGGTCAAAAGAAGCAGTTATAAAAAAAATCTGGAGAATTGGAGAAATTAAAATATGGGCTAAATAGTAAATGTTATTATAGAACAGTTATTATTTTCTTAGTTCATTGTGCTATTATGCTTTTGGTTCCTATTTTTAGGAGATGTATGCTAAAATATTTAAGGATAAAGTGCCATGATGTTGCAACTTTCAAATGGTACAGATGTATGTATGCGCGTGTGCGCACACACACACACACACACACACGGAGGTACATATAAGGAAAAGGAGAGAAAATACGGTAGAGTATTCTGTCAGCTATACTCTTTCCTACTGAAAAGAACAAGAACTCCTTGGAGAAATGGATAATTCTAGGTCTAGGGAGAAATGTACAGGATGATACTCAATATTTTATTGTGGCAGATACCAAGGGAACTGTCAAAGTCTACAGGTTTGTGTAAAAAGACTCAGAAGATAACTTGAAAGGCTTCCTTTGGCCAAACGTGGGTATCAGTAAGGGTGATAACTTCTATAGACTTAAACATCAATTATATTTATATCTATGAGTTCTTAGTATGTATTAAAAAAGAAATGGTTATCTGTAGAGGATGGAGTAATTTGAAAGTTGATAAACGAAAGATAGAATAGAGCATTTATTTTGGCTTTTATATAAAACTGTACTACTGGAAGTGGTAAATGAGGAAACAGTTCTCTTTAATAGAAGTATATTACCTAAAAAATGAAGAAAAAATAAAACTAAACTATCAGCATTTTGTACTCTTAATGAATTATTAGATCTTTGTATTGCACATTAATGGTTGCTAACATCATAACAAGAGCAGTAACTAGATATTACAAGCCCCCAGTGGAGTAACATACCACCTACCAGGAAATATCCTTTCCAAAGACATCATTCCTAAATCTAATCAAGTCTTTTGGTCCAATTCAAAATTCACAAGAAATATAGAAATCAAGAGAACCTTTAAAAGACAAGCAGTGGCACCTGGGTGGCTCAGTCAGTTAAGTGTCTGCCTTCGGCTCAGGTCATGATACCGGGGTCCTGGGATCAGGCCCCACGTCGGGCTCCTTGCTCAGTGGGGAGTCTGCTTCTCCTTCTCCCCACTGCTTGTGCTCTCTCTCTCTCTCTCAAATAAATAAAAATCTTGGAAAAAAACCACAAAAGATTTAAAAAACAAATAATTACAACAAAAGCTTCACAGGGATGCAATCAGAAAAATCCAGATTATAGAAAAATCTGCAGAGCAAGTACCTAATTTTGTCAACAAATGGAGTACAAATAAGATGGGGGAAAGAAAGCTATAGATTAAAGGAGGCTGAATAGAAATATTATTTAATTGCTACATGTGGGCCGTATTTGGATCCTGATTCAAACAAACATGATTAAAAGAACTTTTATAATACTATGGAACATTTGGGCATTAACAGGATGTTTGAAGGTATTAAGGCATTATTGTTTTTAGGTATTATAATGTTTTTGTGGGTATATGGTTTCTATTTTTGAGCAGAGTTTTTATCTTTTATTTTTTATTTATGTATTTTTTAAAGATTTTATTTATTTATTTGACAGAGAGAGATATCACAGGTAGGCAGAGAGGCAGGCAGAGAGAGAGGGGGAAGCAGGCTCTCCGCTGAGCAGGAAGCCCGATGGACCCCGGGATCATGGATTGAGCAAAGGCAGAGGCCTAACCCACTAAGCCACCCAGGCACCCTGAGTTTTTATCTTTTAAAGAGACATATGAAAGTAACTACAGAAGAAGTTATACAATGTCTAGGATATGTTATATAATAATATGATGAGGAAGGGAAAATAGATGCAATGAGACCAGACATGAGTTCACAATACTTAAATCCTTTAAAATATAATTTTATTGATATTCTGTTTATTTTTATATTGAGGAGTTTGAATTTAGTTTGGAATGAGATAGCAAAAATCTTCCTGGCCATTCACTGGGCTATGATAACAGGCACAAATAATGCTAGCTGCAGAGTGAGCACGAAGCAGTTTTTCCTCTTAAGGACATGCTGTAGCTCTTCTTCTTCTTCAAGAAAAAAAAATATGAAATTGATACTATTATGATCAGCATTTCACCGATGAGGAAATGCAGACAGAGGGAGACAACGTCAATTGCCCAAGTTGCACACTATGATTTGCAGTGGACACAGGTTCTATCTGCAGGCACTCTGGATTCAAGGCTCTGTGCTTAACCGTGATGACGTATACACCTGGGCTGAGATCGTCACTGAGATGTTGTGACCTAGTGTGGCTGGCAATGTTTTCTTCATATGGAACTTACAAGTAACTTCATCGTTTATTTCATGGGTGCAGACTCAAAATTCTGTAGGCCAAGAGATGCCAATGACTTATGCCTCGAAATTCCCAAGACTTAGAAGTTGAATCCATTTTGGTACATGGAAACATGGACCATATGCACATGTGTATGAATTTTGGAGATGGTAGGGATGAATAATCACATTATTGTTCCTTTTATCCATATGCAAAATAGAAGTAAAATATTTTCTTTAGTGGTCAAGAAATGCTATTTCAAAGAAGTGAGAACTGAGAAAATATTTTTCAGTTGCATCAACTGTACTAAAATTGCTATCTTTAAGCAAGATAACAGGCTCATAAGAAGAGAAAAAGAACCTCAGCATATTAAAATCTTCCCTATGCTAATGTGTTCAGATATTAGAAACAAATTGATTACATCTGTAAAAGAGAAGAGAAAGAAAGATGATATCCTCAAGGATGCAACAGGGAGGATTTAATAAGCTGCCTTAAATCACTCAACCCACAACACATCTAAAATGTTAATTAAGCAACTTTTTTTTTTTTTTCCATCCTCACCTCTGCTCCGCTGGCTTTAGTAAAAGCCTGTCTGCCAGCATAACTCTCTACAGGTAACTCCAATTCTGTTTGAAGTTGGTGATCTGGGCTTGGCTCATAACATTCACAGTAGATTTACCTGAAAGATCAATAAAAGCGTGTTCAAAGCTAGATTGGCTTCATAGAGCCCAGGATTTTTATTAATTCATATAAACTTCCTAAAACTTTCGGTGTAAAGAAAAAAGAAGGAAACTTGAGAATATTCACATTGTAAGAAATTGAATTGGTATCGTGGAGTTTCAGAATTGGTTTGGAGCCCGTGAATCCCCTCACGTGTCAGAATTTGGGGAAGCACCAAGTGCTGAGTCTTTCTTAAATCTTCTAGGAGGTCTTAGGATCATCAATCACAACAAAAAGGGATTGATAAGCGCTAGCCTCTTTGTCCTGGATGCTGTGCGAGGTTAGTAATGTCGATTTTGCCCTTTGTGAGCAGATACCACTGACCTCAGTAGCCTGTGCGTAGCTAGGTGTTAACTCTGTGTTTTACTAATTCTGTAAAGGAGATGGAAAGACTATAAACACAGAAGTTTAATCAGTTAAAGAAGGTATACTGGCTCCATGTGGACAATGCGAGGAGGCTGGGGAGAGGGTGTCAGGTAACATTTTAGAAGGCACCTAGTAATGGAGTGAAATAAAGCATGGCTTTTTAGAGCCAAATAACAAATGTGGCTGGAGTGTTCTGTGCAATTTGCTAATCTCCTTGAACCTCATCTGTTAGTCAAGGATGAGAAAAAAAACTTATTTAAAGGAAGTAATTTGCTTTCTCATTTAAAGAAGTAAGGATTTTGAAGGACTATTTTGAAATAATTTCCCCAGAATCATGATTATATGTTTCAAAATGTGGAGTGATAGAAGGGGAGATATTTATTACATACTCTGGGGTTTGGAGAGGCTTTCATGGAAATAGTGTCATTTTTACAGCTTAGTGTTCAGTACAAGGGTTTTGGCAAGTCAAGAAAAACAGAGTTCCAGCCATAGGGCATGGGGTGGGATAATTAATTAAAAAACTAATTTAACTTGCATTTATCATTTACTGGAAGAGTGAGCTCATGTAGGGACAAATATTTTCTTCTTTATGTTGGGAGAGGTAATATTCTTGATTTTTCAAATTTAGATTTTTTTTAAGACTGTATGGTTTTACTAAGAGTGTAAAATTAGGACCTAGAAACTGATCAACTAGCAGAGAAGCTTTGATCTTTAAAATGCTGGAATTATCTTTAATCAGAGGAGATTTAAATTGGCTAAATAGTGGGATTAGGGCAAAATTATCATCATTTTGTGCACTAAAATGTTGATTCTTTTCCTACTAATGGAAACATTTCTATGAATAAGAATTCAGTTTTCTTTTTAAATTAAATGATCCATTGCTTTCTTATTGGTGCAGTTTTAAAAATTACTTTACCTTTTAGCACAGCTTTACTACCAGTATCCACAATAGTGAAATATAAATGCTGACCTAAGATTTTATTATACTCATCAATATTTTAACTCTTTTCTCCAATAGATACTGCTTATAATTTATGTGAGGAACTTTTTATGACAACTGTTTNCTACCAGTATCCACAATAGTGAAATATAAATGCTGACCTAAGATTTTATTATACTCATCAATGTTTTAACTCTTTTCTCCAATAGAGTACTGCTTATAATTTATGTGAGGAACTTTTTATGACAACTGTTTTTCCTTCTAGAAAAACACCTTGGTATCTGAGCATGGATTTCACCTTTTATTTTACGGGATCCCTGTAAAGGACTCCATGAAAGATTGACTTGAAATTTACATATATTTTTTTACATATATTTTAAAAGCTATAACAAAAGCAATATGTAAACTCAACATAGTCATATTTTGCTACCAGTATATTGACATGTGTTACCAAGTAACTAAATTTGCATGGATAATAGAAATCACTGTACTGATATAAACACATATTTGGACATCTCTTAAATGGGGCACTGATCATTTATGCATCCATAAACATCACGGATCGGGGTTCAGCTAGGTTTTACAGGAGCTGGGTAGGTGCATTGGTTTCCTTAATTTCAGGGTCCTGTTCATTCACAAAGGGGCCCCTCTACACAGAGGGTGAGGGGGAACTGAAGAAAGAGCCAGGCCACTTTAGATTAGTAAGTGGCAGTTTAAGGAGTGTTGGAGGAGGTCATTGAGAGGAGGTGACCACTGGTTGACCCCAGAGCTGCACCTGGACAATCAGAGGCTCTTCCACCCCCACCGCCACCCCCATCCTTGTAATGTGCATTTCACTGGCCTTTCCACCCCAAGGACAGAGCCCTGAGATAGCCATGTGTTATGGAGACATCTGGGTGGTGTTTGTGGCTGAGCCCAGTGAAAGCCTCTGTGTAAACATGTAAGATTCTAGCAAGAAGCTGGGCAGATCTACTCCTCTTGTGGCTGCCGGAGACAAGCCTTGTTTGTAAGTTCTCTTGTCTCTTTTGTCTCTCCCTGCCTTCTGTGCAACAGGGGCCACTTTGCAATTATACCTGGGAAGCTTGCAGAAGAGGTTTCAAACCAAAAGCAAGGATTCCCTGGGTTCAGTCATGTGTACCGTCCAGAAGATCTCAACAATGCATCACGATCTCACAGCTGTGTCCTCACGGCAGCTTTCCTGGTGGGGAAGACGAACAGGACACACATTCGAGGGACAAGAGAGGTGTGTGAGGAGTCTCCAATTGCCCAGATGCAGTTCTTGAGTCAACTGGTACTTACAGACTCTCCGTGAGCTCCTCCAACAAGTAGGAAACTTTTTGTCTATTTATTTATTTGTTTGTTTAATTTATCCTTTTAAACTAATGTTGCTATCCATCTCTCAGGTGATAAACAACTCATTAATTTGTTATTAATTGATTCATTTATCTATCAGACATGGACTGAAAAACTTCTTTGTGCCAGAATTCTAGAATTGCAATAATGTGCAAAGTAGTGTCCCTACTCATAGAGAACTTACAGCCATCAGGAAAGACTGCAGTGAGCATACAAGCAGATAATTCTACATGGAGGAACCTTTGGTATAAAGGAAAATAGGTTAGTGTTAGGAGAGTATAATGAGCATAGTATAGTTTAGGAAGGAGGGTCAGGAAAATCCTTTTTATAAAGGAGAATTTAGACTGCAACATGGAGGTTGATGAAGAACTAGGTGAAAAAGAGCCTCTGCACAGAGGCCCTGAGAGGGAATACTCCTGGATCACTGGAGAACCTAAAGAAGGCCAGCATGTCTGGGTGAAGTAGGTGAGGGTAACTGGGGAAAAAGATAATATAAAGAGGTAGTAGGGACACATCGTGAAAGGTCTCAAAGGTAAAAGCAAGGAGGTTAGACTCCATTCAACATCAGTGAGAATTCATTTAGGAGTTTGAGTAGGAGAATGATAATTGTATTTAAGGGATTATTTTGGGGGGTGCCTGGATGGCTCAGTCGGTTAATCAGATGCTTTCGGCTCAGGTCATGATCCCAGGGTTCTGAGATCGAGCTCTGTGTCAGGCTCACTGCTCAGCAGGGAGCCTGCTTCTCCTTCTTCCTCTGCCTGCTGTTCTGCCTACTTGTGCTCTCTCTGTCTGTCAATTAATTAATTAATTAATTAATTAATAAAAAAAGATTACTTTTGTAGTTATGGAGAATGGATTGGAGGTAAACAGGAAGGGTATGAGGGAGACCCGTTAGGAGGCCAATATGAGTGCAATTTGATGGTGAATTAGACCCGGATGGTGATGGTGGAATGGAGAGAACTGGACAGATTTAAGATGTAATGAGGATGAAATAGCTATAACTTAATAAGGGGTATGAGTGTGCAAAGGGGAGGAAGGTGTTAAGTAAGGTTCCTGGGTTTCTGGTGTGAGCACCTGGGTGGTTGATGATCAGAGATAGAGAACACTGAAAAAGCTCATTTTGTGGGGAAAGAAGAAAGAATGCAATTCTGAACATGTTAAATTTGAGATGCTTGAGAGACATCTGAGTGAAATATCAAGATCAGTCTAGATCTCAGAAGGAAGTTTTGAAGTGCATATCAATTCTGGAGTTATTGGTGGTTGAGAGGTATGTGAAAATGAGGGATGGGTCAGAATCATCTGTCGGACACAGTATTTATGGTTTAGATACCTTATACCTGTATATTTACCTCTACATGTTCAGGCAATCAGGCCTTGTTAAACTGTGTGACTTCGGAAAATGGTTTCAGTAATTGCTGCTGTCAGAGTCATTTGCCTGAGTCAGATCTGAGTCGGGAAAGTTGGATGACCCTTGCTGGTTTTTCGGTATGTTCCTTGAGGCTTTTGTGTGTATCGGAGATGTAAACCTACAGGTGGGGAAACTCCTCGGTGCTCCCACGATCAGAAAGGGATTCCTTTAAAGAGTGATACCCAGAAATCAGGTGAGAGTAAGAAATGTTTAATGAGAATATGTTTTTCTCTTTATTTCTCAAAGATCCAAGGTGGCTTACCCTGAGAAGTGTGAGGAAGAGATGAAGCTTTACACCTCCCTTCTCACTTGTGGTATGGTGCTGGCTCATTTAGCACTTGCCAGCCCCAGAGAGCATCAAACAAAGCTTTTGTGCTTTTTTTTTTTTTTTTTTTAAATATTTGATAGAGAGAGACAGCAAGAGAGGAAATACAAGCAGGGGGAGTGGAAGAGGGAGAAGCAGGCTTCCCACTGATATGGAGGTACCACAGTTTAACTTCACCCACTGAAGGTCATCTTAGCTGTTTCCGGTTTTCGGCTATTCGGAATAAACCTACCATGGACATTTGTGTACAGCTTTTTGTGTGAACGTTTCTTTGGAGTAAATGCCCAGGAGTACAATTCCTGGGTTGTAGGGTGGCTGCACGTATGTGTGTCTGTGTATTTTGAAGAAACTGCCATACTGTTTTCCAGAGTAGCTGCATCATTCTAATTTCCACCAGCAATTTATTATTATTATTATTTTTTAAAAGATTTATTTATTTGACAGAGAGAGATTACAAGTAGGCAGAGAGGCAGGCAGAGAGAGGAGGAAGCAGGCTCCCTGCTGAGCAGAGAGCCCGATGTGGGCCTCGATCCCAGGACCCTGAGATCATGATCTGAGCCGAAGGCAGAGGCTTTAACCCACTGAGCCACCCAGGCGCCCAGCAATTTATTATTGATCTGTTTTATTTCTAGCCTCCCCAGCATTTGGTGTTGTCACTGTTTTTTATTTTAGACATTCTGATGGGTGTGTAGTAATATTCCATATGCTTTAAATTTGCATTTCCCTAATGACTAATGAAACCGAATGTCTTTATATCTTCTGTGAAATATGTTCATATCTTTTGCCGATTTCCCAATTATATTTTCATTTTAGAGATATAAAGTCCTTTGCTGGCTATGTGATTTGCAAGTCTTTTCTATCAGTCTTAGTTTGTCTTTCATCCTCTTAAAATGGTCTCTTACAGAACAAAATTTAAGGTTTTGATGAAGTTCAGTTTATCAATATTTTTTCTCATGGATCATGCTTTTGGTGTCAAATCTAAGAAATCTTTGCCTGTCCATAGATGCCAATGACATTCTTCTATATTTTCCCTTTTAACTTTCTATAAAGTTAATAGTTTTAACTTTAAGTCTGTGATCCATTTTGAGCTATTTTTAATATAAGATGTGAAGTTAAGGTAGGCATTCTCCTTTTCTTTTTTCCCCCCTATGAATGTCCAGTTTCTCCAGCATCATTTGTTGAAAAAGATAATCTTCTTATTGGACTGGTCTTGTACCTTTGTTAAGCTTCAGCTGGGCACATTTGTGTGACCCTATTCTGCATTCTGTATTCTGTTCCATTAATCTGCGTGACTGTCCTTCCACTGATATTACAGGGTTTTTTTTTTTTAAGATTTTATTTATTTATGAGAGAGAGAGAGAGAGAGAGAGAGCGAGCACATGGGGGGGGTAGAGGGGCAGAGAGAGAAGCAGGCTTCCCACTGAGCAGGGACCCCCAATGCAGGGCACCCAATGCAGGGCTTGATTCCAGGATCCTGGGATCATGACTAACTGAAGGCAGATGCTTAACCAACTGAGCCTCCCAGGCTCCCCAATATCATAGTTTTGATTAGAGTAGCTAGCTATACAGTAAGTCTTGAAGTCAGATAATTTGACTGCTCCTCCATTATTATTCTTTTTCAAAATTCTTTTACCATTAAGTTCCCTTTACCTTTCTATATCCTTTTCTTTAAGACTTACTATTTTTTTTTTAGAGCCGTTTAAAGCTCACAGACAGCAACACTAAGAGGAAGGTACAGAGATTTTCCATATACGCTCTGCTCCACACATGCATAGCCTCCTCCATCATCAACATCCCCCATCACAATGGTCTGTTTGTTGCAATGGGTGAGCCTGCATTGCCAGATCATAGTCCCCCAGAGTCCATAGTTTACCATTTGGTTCCCTCTTGGTTTAGTGAAGTGTATAATGGATTTGGACAAATGTATAATGACATGTAGCAATTGTTATGGTATCACACAGAGTACTTTCACTGTCCTCCAATTCCCTTGTGCTCTGCCTATTCATTCCTCCCCTCTACCCAAACCCCTGTCAACCACTGATGTTTTCACTGTCTCCCTTCTTTTGCCTTTTCCAGAATGTCATTTAGTTGGAATCATAGTATATAACTTTCTCAGCTTGGTTTCTTTCATTTAGTAATATATGCCACTCCTGTTTTGTTTTGAATAATGTTTGCATAATATATCTTTTCCTAATCTTTTACTTTCAACTTACTTATATATTATATTTGAAGTGTGCTTTTTGTATACGGAGAGATTTGGGTGATGCTTTTAATCCATTCTGCCAAGCTTTGTTTTTCAGTGGGGATATTCAGGCAATTTCCATTTAGCAAAGTTGTTGATATGCTAGGGCTTAAATATTGATTTCATCTTCATTCCTGACAGGTATCTCCTGTCAGTATAAAATTCTGAGTTCTCAGGTTTTGTTTTCTTTTAGTACTTGAAAAACATGCATTTCTTTCTGGCCTCCATGGTGTCAGATGAGAAATCTACTGCTATTCAAATCGTTTCCCCCCTAAAATTAAGGTGTTATTTCTTTCTCACTGTTTTTAAGATTTTCTTTGCCCTGAATTTTGAGAAGTTTGATTATGATGGGTCTTCGTGTGGATTTCTTTGGGCTGATCCCATTTGGGGTTTCCTTAGTCGAATCTGTAAGTTTATGTCTTTTGTCAAATTTTGGAACTTTACAGCTCTTATTTCTTTGAGTACTTCTCCACCTACCCGCTTGTACTCCAATGACATGAATGTTAGATCTTTTATTATACTCCCACAAGTGCACAAAGTTCTGTTACTTTTTAAAGTATGTTTCTCTTTGTTATTCAGTTGTGTTATTTTTATTGTTTTATCTTCAAGATCACTGTTTTTTTTCCTCTGTCCTCTATTCTGCTGTTAAGTCCATCCATTGAGTTGTTTTCTAAAATTTCAGTTGTTGTAGGGGTGCCTGGGTGCTTCGTTGGTTAGGTGGCCGGCTCTTGATTTCTGCTCAGGTCATGATCTCAGGGTCCTTGGATCAAGTCTTGCATCAGGCTCTGTGCTCAGCAGGGAGTCTGCTTGAGCTTTCTTTCTCTCTCTCCCTTTGTCCCTCCTCCTGCTCCCTCTCTCAGTCTTTAAAATAAATAAATAAAAATCTTTTAAAAAATTTCAGCTGTTGTATTTTTCCATTCTAAAGTTTCCATCTGGGGGCGCCTGGGTGGCTCAGATTGCTAAGCATCTGCCTTTGGCTCAGGTCATGATCCAAGGGTCCTGGGATCGAGTCCCGCAGGGCTCCCTGCTCAGCTGGGAGCCTGCTTCTTCCTCTGCCTATCCCTCTCTCTCTGTCTCTCATGAATAAATAAACAAAATCTTTAAAAAAAATAAAATTTCCATTTGGTTCTTCTTTATATCTTCTCTCTCTTTTGTAAGCTGAGACTTTATATTTTTTGTTTCATACATGTTCATAATGGCTTGTCAAAGGCTTTTCATGATGGTTGCTTTAAATCTTTATCACATAAGTCTTATACCTCTTTTATCTTGATTTGCCATCTATTGATTATCTTTTTCATTCAAGTTGAGAACTTCTGGGTTCTTGATGTATGAATAATTTTTGTTTGGAACACGGACAGTTGGAATATTATAAGACTCTGGATCTTATTTAAATCTTTTGTTTTAGCTGGCTCCCAGTGATGCTGCTGTGGCAGGGGAAGGATGGGGGTTGCTGCCCTGGTATTGACATTTAAGAACAGACATCCAGTTTCCCCACTAGGCTTCCTTTGACACAGGTGGGGAGGGGGCAGGGGAGGGATTGTCATTGTTCCAGGTGGGCTGAGAGTTTCTGTGTGCTTCACTAGGCCTCTACTGTTAACCATCCTGAATGAGAAAGATAGGAATGTCTTTCACCACATATTACTCACCCTAGAGCCCTGCTGATATCACAGAGGGTAGTCTTATTACTGCTGGGTGGCGGTGAAAGTCTTGACTCTTTACCAGGCCTCTGACACCACTCAGGAGAGGAGGATGGAGTATCTGATTATTATTGGATGGGAGTGGGAGTCTGGGTCTCCACTTGGTCTCCACTGAAACTCTGAGGTTGTGCCTCCTTACTGGCTCAGTGCAGATGAAGTCCTGGCTCTCTGCTCAGTCTTCTCTAACATCATCCTACTGGGGTAGCGTGTGTGTGTGTGTGTGTGTGTGTGTGTGTGTGTGTGTGTGTGTGTGTGTGTGTGTGTGTCTGCTGGTGGGGGCTTTGGTATGCCTCATGTAGCGTGGTGAGGGCAAAAGTCTAGGTTCTCCCCTTGTCCTTTACTGGCATGGATGTAGGTGGGGTCCCAGTTTTCTCTGTAGCATTTAGATGCAATAATGTCATTGATGTCTTAAAGTTTTCTGCTCTGATAGGCTTCCCTTTTCCTGGTCCTTCGGCTAGAGAGAGAATGCTTTTTTGTTACTGTTGTCGTTGTTGCTTTGCTTTGTTGTATTTTTTGTCTGTTATTTGTGGTTATTGTTGTTGTTTGATCTGCATCCTTCAATATTTTTCAGGTGTCAGCATCTTCAGCTCTAAGTCTGGTATATAAGAGGTAAAAAGGAAACAGATATCATCACCTTGTCTTTTTCTGGGTTCTGAGGTCCCCAGCTAGTCTTTATTCTCCTTCCCATCTTTTACAGTCTTCTTTTTTATTTTACTATACATAACATTCAGGGATTTTAGTTGTACTTAGTAGGAGAAATGTGTACAACTACTTTATCTTCTCCATCTTCACAGAAAGAGATATTTGATCTTTTTTTTTTAATTTTTTTAATTTTTAATTTTTAATTTTTTTTTAAGAAAGGAAGCATTGTAATATGGAGTCTTCCTGTGAATCTTTCATGGTCCCATTCCTTTCTCTTTCTCTTGTTTTTAATTTTTCTTTATTTATGTATTTTTATACAGTAATTATACTACAGTGATTTTTGCAACTTGATTTGTTTATTTCCTCAAAAATGGTTTTTGAACGCTACCCATGCTAACGTACAGACTCTAAGTTCATTAATATTGGTGGTAGTTGGGGTTTGGGGTGGTAAGAAGCTGTTCATAGCTGGGTTGACACATTCATCTCAGACAAGTGGGTGTTATGTGTGCCATCTTTGGTGGTCATTAGCTGTGATGCTAATAGCCAGGAGTTGCTGGCAGAGGGAGAGGGCTTGCCTGGTAGATGTGGGAGACATCTAGATGGTCTCCCAGGACTGAGCTGTCAATCAGTCCCGTTAACCACCACTAGACTATGTATGGCATGCGTGTGTAGAATAACCACACACCTTCCTTAGCCTTACGAAGTCTTCTCAATGCAGGTTGAAACACCCTGGCCAGTGGGTGTACTGACTAGAAGAAGGCACAGGCTCTCCTCCCTACGTAGTCTCATCAGTTGACTATTGCAGAGTGGCTGGGGTTAGCCCTTTGATGGAATGTCCCATATTGTGATGACTCCTTTCTAATACTATAAGCAAGTATTTCCTTGAGAATGGTTATATAATATAATTTAAAAATATACCAAATATGCCTAAATGTTGATTACTGTGTGTGACCATGTTGTCTTGAATTCTTTCAACTTTTTTGGGCTTTTTCTTGGTATCCCAGAGGCCAGCTCGGACTGACCTGGAAGATGGCAAGATACTCTTGGCCTTCTGGGACACTCAGTGACATTTAAAGACTACTGGGGCCTAGCTTGTGCATATCTCAACTAATTAAAATCAAAGAATAATTGTAGGTCTTTGGTCTAGAGAATTCTAATCAGGCTTGAAGCTAATGGACCATTAAAAAAACTCTACATTGAAGGCCTTTTCACAAGTGAGAGTTGTATTTTTTCCATGTGAAGCTTATACCCAGACCTCTTTGCTATCTTAAGCATCATGATTTTGCATGAGAAACTTTTATGGGGTTGAGGAGATATTACAATAATAATCTTGTTATTGTAATCTTATTTGTATTTTTCTACTCCTTATTTCTGTAATATGATGGCTAGGGATTCTTGACTGTTTTTCTTCTCTTTCATTTTATATTTTCCTTTTACTAAGATCATATTTATGTACCTTTGAGCAAAAATATTTGAGCCACATGACTGAGCTAACATTACATTTAGAAGTTATTTTATTAGGCTGCATTTTAATTTTATTCCATTTGTCCTCATTAAACAACTGTTTGCCCCCTCAGGCATTTTAGAGCTAACTTTCTGACTCTATATTGGTTCCCAGGCTGTAAAAGTTAAAGCTTATTTGAATTTTTTGCCTAGGACTCTTTTAAAAATACACATAAAAAATCAACTAGAGAAATTCTAAATGCTTTGTATGTATACCTACTTTGGTAGCATAATGTTTGTTTTATACCCAAGGGATAATACCCGTTAATGATAATAGTAATATCTGAGTAAATAATTTTCTCTAAAAGGGATGGTTGTGTGTACGTGTGTGTATCCCTAAAAAGATATGTGTGTATATACATTTATATACATAAAGATCTATGTATGTATGTACGTATATATATTCTTGACTATGGAACAACGTGGGTTTGAACTGCATGGTTCCAGATTTTTTTAAATACAGTACTGAAAATGTATTTTCCTTATGATTTTCTTAATAATATTTTTTATCCATCTTACTTTATTGTAAGAATACAGTATATAAAAATCGACAAAATATGTGTATGTTAAACAACTGTTGATGTTATTGTTAAGGCTTAGTAGCTAGGCTGCTAGTAGTTAAGTTTTGAGTGAGTCAAAAATTATATGCAGGTTTTTCTACTGGCCAGGGAATTGGTGCCCCTCACCCCTCATGTTGTTCAAAGGTCAGCTGTATATATTTGTGTATATAGTGTATAAATGTACAGGGTGTAGGTTCTGCCTAGGACTCCATGAAGCCCATGTGGTGTTCAGACTCCATCCTTAACCACCCTCCCTTCCGCGTCCCCCACCATGCTCTTCTTCTGTCACTTCCATTCCCTCTTCCCCTTCTGCAGTACTTCACTGGAGGAACTGGAAGGAACAGGAATAGGGATGAAGAGCTGGAGAGGAGACGATGTGGGCCATTGTTACAATCCTTTCATGGGGGTCTGTATTTTCCACCATGCTGGAGTTGTATAAAAATAGAACCGTTCTTTTCTACTTTTCTCCGGAAGGCATGGAGAAGGAGATCCGGACACTTGGTCCTTGCCAAACTGAAATTACATTGTTACAAATTCTGATTGTGTAGAAGTCTTTCAATCTCTGTGGACTTTTTGTTAAGGGGCTTAACAATCCTGTTCAATGAAGAGACTGACCTTGTTCTTTTGGGTCATTTTCTAGATTTAAATCTGTAGTTTATCTTTTATTTTTTCTCTTTTTATCATCTTTGTATCTTAACAGCTTTATAATTTCCTTCATCAGGAAGAGGTTTCTTCCCCTCCCCATCTTTTTCTTCCTCGAAAGCGTTGTGGCAGAGAGATCAAGTTAAGGACTATATAGTAGCTGAAAACTTTTTTCAGTAGCAAAGGAAAATAATTTCCTTTTAGTTCAAGATATTCAGAATTCTTACTTTTTAAAAATTAGTGCCATATTCATGATATGTTAATTTGAATTATTGGCTTGTATATTTTCTTTTTACTCGTCTTTATTAAAAAGGCAATTTCAGTCAGGGTGGACAACAATTTCATTAACTACATCCATAGATATCAAAACTCCCCCTTCCAATTTGTGAAACAAGGCAGAGGATCGTGGGGGAAGAGAGGAAAAAATGAAATGGATGAAACCAGAGAGGGAGACAGATGATAAGAGACTCTTTATCTCAGGAAACAAACTGAGGGTTGCTGGAGGGGAGGGGTGGGAAGGATAGGATGGGGTGGCTGGGTGATGGACACTGGGGAGAGTATGTGCTGTAGTGAGTGCTGTGAATTGTTTAAGACTGATGGGCACCTGGGTGGCTCAGTGGGTTAAAGCCTCTGCCTTCAGCTCAGATCATGACCTCAGGGTCCTGGGATCAAGCCCCACATCAGGCTCCCTGCTTAGCAGGGAGCCTGCCTCCTCCTCTCTCTCTGCCTGCCTCTCAGCCTACTTGTGATCTCTCTCTCTCTGTCAAATAAATAGATAAAATCTTAAAAAAAAAAAAGACTGATGATTCACAGACCTGTACCGCTGAAGCAAATCATAGATTACATGTTAATAAAAAACAAACAAAACAACAAAAAACAAAAACAAAAGCTCCACTTTCCAATGAAATCAAATACTTGCCAATCAAAGAAAAACCCATTATGTGATTACGAATTTTATACCTTTTTTATACCTTGTTATAACTTGACATCAATTTGATATATTTGTTGGTTGCTAGTGAATTTTTATCTTGGAAAATCCTACTCGTTAAGAAAATTTTCATACTGTAATAAAAAAAATTCTCAGCCACGTGATCAAGTAAAGGAAAGAATAGAAAGTAACCCTATGGGATGTCTGTGTGTCACACATGCACTAGAAGTTACATAGGTGTGAACTCTTAAGCATAGGTCGGTAATGAAGAATGTAAAAAGCTGAATAACTGCTTAATTGTTCTTAAATGGCTAAAATGCAATATTGCCTAGGGATGAAGAGTACCTCAATCAATGTTTAGGATTTCTATTGATCCAACACCTTAAACATTAAAAAAAAAGATTTATTTATTTATTTGAAAGACAGAGGGAGAGAGAGAGAGAGAGAGAGAGAGAGAGAGAAAGAGAGTGAGTGCAGGGAAAGGGGGAGAGGGAGAGACTCACTCCCAAGCGGAGTCCTCACTAAACATGGAGCCCATCATGGGGCTCAACCCCAGGACCCTGAGATCATGACCTGAGCTGAAGTCAAGAGTCAGCTGCTTAACTAACTGCACCACCTAGGTTCCCCAAACACCTTAAATGTTTCGAACCCCAACAGATAATAAGATAATGTGATAATGGTAAAAATGTTGTCAATTTCATGGATAAGCAGCCTGATTTAATGGAAAGAAGACTCCTCATAGCTTTTTTCTATTACAATTATGTGACCTCAGGATCATCTTGAACAAGTTGTAAAGTTCTGTTGCTCCTTTGTGAAGTGGGGAAGTGGTAGAATGCACAGTGAGGTTATACATTAGTTGCTTTCTAACCTGCATTACAAAGATCATAACCAAAAGTAGTTGTTGGGATATTTTTCAAATTTACTATTATTGCCACCAAATAATCTGGTTTATGTCTCTTTTAAGTAGAAGAGGGAAAATTTGGCTATTTGATAATTTATTGGAAGTGTCCTGATACAGTTCATATATGGAACAAATCCATGGCTGCATAAAGAAAAATGGCACTAAGAAAGAACTGTGTCTCGTGTGTGCAGGGAACACCTCTTTATTAGGTTTTAGGAAAAGGAGATAATAAGTATGTTAGTCATCCTGGGTTCAAGTCCTAGCTCTGCCACACACATGTCATTTAACTTCACAATTTCCTTGCCTGAAAGGAATGGTGTTAATACCTGGCCTGCCAAATTCATGGTAACAGCAGTAAGATTAGTTTACATTCAGTATTTCTTCTTTTAACTCAAGCTGGACAAGATCACCTGGAGATGTAAGACTCTATGGGTTACTCTTCTACGTGAAACCATGCTTCTTATTGCTTGTAGTTTTTAAGATTGCATTTATCAGTTACACGTTTTTGAAAATTTATTGTATCCTTCAGAGCACCCTGCTTGCCTTGTTACTTCAACTCTAGACTCAAGTTCTTTCTCTTAAACAAGTGCAATGTGCATAAAAAATGTGAGTATTTACAGTTTGTTCCAGAATGGTATTTTGATGCATAGTACTAGAAAAATTAGACTGACTTGGTTGGGACTAACAAAATTTCATGTTTTTCCCCCCTTATTCACAAATGTTAATGATACTTTCAAAAAATGTCAGTTTTCCAAGATAAAAATGGATAGTTTGATGTCATCTTATTCCAGTCCTTGTTTTTGAACATTTCAGTATTTGTTACACTGAAGTATCTGTCAGTAAATAATATTCACTCTGCTCCTTGCTTTTTCTGTTTAATGTTTTGAAAAATTTGACTCTGATGGAAAAATACTGATTAACTATTCCAAAACTATTTTGATCATATTCCAAGACCCAGTGGTACATGAATAAGTTCTTTAAGTTTTATATTTTAAAAATAATTGGATCTTTCTAATCCTAGGTGTCCATATCCCATGTGTTAGCTGGCACAGAACTAAGTAAATAACCCTTTTTTGTATTTGCATTTTAATTTCCCCTTAACGGTTTTGCAATCTATGTTTTCATACAGAGAATATGTCTGCATTATAAATAGATGTCACTTGAGCTGTCATTTCAAAGATCTATGATAGGAGTCTGAAAGTCTAGAGACAATGTTGAAAGTGGCAAATTTAGTTAGAGTTTTTGAAACATTTTTTAACTGCGTCCCTTAAGGTGAAAAATTATATAACCCCCTAATTGATACCACAACTTGTGGCGTACTGCTTACTAATATGAATTACACACATGCATCAATTTGATTTAAAGTTCACAAGACAGTTTTTAAACAAAATTATACTTACAGCATAAAACTGGATTGTTAACACACTCCCCTTTGAATATTAGCATCCGTAATACATACATACCTAATGTTTCATAAACACATCCTATCAGTACAGTTAGAGTTCCCCCAAATACATGTCATTCTTCTAATAAAAGCTAAAGACATTTTATAAAATTCAAAAGATTCACCATATAAATGAAATAAGCCTCTGGGATGTTTATTTATCATAAATGCTTGAATTAACTGGGACTATGGTGAATTTTTCCTATGAATTATGTTTTCAGTGAATTATATCTTTTCATGAGTTTTGTTTTTAAAATGATATTACATTGTTTCTGTTCCTTGGTGAAGTATACTTTGCAGAGAGAAATATTTTAAACTAAATACTTCCCATCTGGCCCTGCCAGGGTGAATGTTTCCCTCACAGCCTTGACTTGCAGTGGAAGCTGATGTGAGAGTATGTCATGGTTGTTTTGACAGTCCGGTCATCCTAATCCAGGGATCCGATCCCTATGGTTTGTCAATTATCCTGCGAACCCTACAGCGAGAGCAACACTCAAGGCACTGAACTGTCAACCAATAACCAAGAAATAATGTCAGGAGCCAGAGAGGCAGGAACGAGAGAGGGATGCTTTTGACAACGGAAGTCTGTATCATTCAACATTTATTTTATTTGTGGGGGCTCGTAACAAATTAATTATGGGAATCACATGATGAAATGTCATCCATTGCTTTGGACATTCTTTGTCTAAATTTAAAAAAGTGAGGATTTGACTGCTTGTATAAGTTTTCCTAACATAGGATTCTGGAACATAACTTTATGTTGAAAATGGCTAGATCACCTGAACTTAATTTGATTGTTAGGGATTTTTTTTTTTTCACCTGCCTCATGTTTACTGTAAGGTCTTTAGGGAAAAAAAAAAGCAATGCACCTGGGGGCTATGTGTGTGCTCATGGAAATAATTTTGAAAGTTATCAGGAGTCCCATTAATATGGAAATGAATATAAATATGGGAGGTGAAATTGTACCTTATGTATGACAAAAAATGCACTCAAAATCAAGAATTTCAAAGGGAAACATATTTGAACAATTCATGATCATTAATAGTTTAAAAGAAGAAATAAAAGGGACTTTTCAGTGGCAATGGTATCTGTCTTAAAATGAGAACATGATAATAAGGCTTTAAATCTGCAACTGCTCTTATATAGGGCTCGCTCGAACTCTAAAGTGACATCAGCTAAAATCTACATGGGCTTTTATTGTGCTCTAGTTTGCAATCTGTGTTCTACGAGTGTATCAATTCAAGTATCTGCTATATACATAAATGAATGGTAGACCATGATTAACCAACACAAGCCTGGGATCGATCTTCATATAAATGCTTGATTGCTATATTCAAATGACACTTTTTACCTGCATGTCTTTCCTTGGAAAAATATTGAATGAATCAATGTTCCTGCTTTGTAAAGTGCAAAAAGTTTGAAATTTAAACACATTTTGTGACTTCCAGTAAATAATCACACTGGCTCTTGGATTTTAATGAATAGAGAACATATTTTTCCTGCCTTGAGAAATCATAAAGGAACTTAACAAAATTATGCTTATTTATTTTGGGCAGTACCCGCCAAATGAGAAGAAAGAAAAATAAAATGCAGACATTCATATGTATAATGTAAACGACTTTTTTATTTTTATTTTTTTATTTTTATTTTTTTTAAAGATTTTATTTATTTATTTGACACAGAGAGAGAGATTACAAGTAGGCAGAGAGGCAGGCAGAGAGACAGGGAGAGGAGGAAGCAGGCTCCCTGCTGAGCAGAGAGCCCGATGCGGGCCTCGATCCCAGGACGCTGAGATCATGACCTGAGCCGAAAGCAGAGGCTTTAACCCACTGAGCCACCCAGGCGCCCTGTAAACGACTTTTTTAAAAATAAGACTGTATTTTCTTATTTGAGAGAGAGAGAGCAAGCACATGGTGGGGAGAGGAGCAGAGGGAGAAGGAGAAGCAGACTCTTTTCTGAGCAGGGAGCCCGACGTGGGGCTCAATCCCAGGACCCTGAGATCATGACCTGACCCGAAGGCAGATGCTTAACCGACAGACACCCAGGAGCCCCTGTAAACTACTTTTAAGCAGTATATATCAGAAAAAATATATCACATTACATAGATACAGATATGTAATGTTTTGCACCCTACTTTTTTTCCATTGGTGAATATGTTCCCATGTTATAGCAAATTCTTCAAAAATAGAATTTTTTGACACTGTTATATTTTAGTATGTGAATATAGCATTATTCACTTAAGTGATACACTAATGTTGGATTTCATATTAGTTAAATTTGAAAAGATATAAAATGACTATAAGAGATAACTCTTATTTCTGTTTTAGTTTAGACTTATTTCTAATTTTCCTTTTAGGTTGGATTTTTTTCAGGTAAATTACAAGCCAAAGAATATCAATAGTTTTGATCATCTAGGAGGACTTCAAATCTTCTTTAAAGGTAATGATCAACAACAACAGCAACAACAACAAAAAGTGTCACCTGGCTTGGTTGGTTGAGCGGATAACTTTGATCTTGGGGTTGTTTGAATCTCACATTGGGTGTAGAGATTACATAAAAATACCCAAAATGAACCCTCAACTCTATGGTCAACTAATCTTCGACAAAGCAGGAAAGAATGTCCAGTGGGAAAAAGACAGTCTCTTCAACAAATGGTGTTGGGAAAACCAGACAGCCACATGCAGAAAAATGAAACTGGATCATTTCCTTACACCACACACAAAAATAGACTCAAAATGGATAAAAGACCTCAATGTGAGAAAGGAATCCATCAAAATCCTCGAGGAGAACACAGGCAGCAACCTCTTCGACCTCAACTGCAGCAACTTCTTCCTAGGAACATCACCAAAGGCAAGGGAAGCAAGGGCAAAAATGACCTATTGGGACTTCATCAAGATTAAAAGCTTTTGCACAGCAAAGGAAACAGTCAACAAAACCAAAAGACAACTGACAGAATGGGAGAAGATATTTGCAAATGACATATCAGATAAAGGGCTAGTATCCAAAATCTATAAAGAGCTTCTCAAACTCAACACCCATAAAACAAATAACCCAGTCAAGAAATGGGCAGAAGACATGAACAGACATTTCTCCAAAGAAGACATCCAAATGGCCAACAGACACATGAGAAAGTGCTCAACATCACTCGGCATCAGAGAAATACAAATCAAAACCACAGCGAGATACCACCTTACACCAGTCAGAATGGCTAAAATCAACAAGTCAGGAAACGACAGATGTTGGCGAGGTTGCGGAGAAAGGGGAACCCTCCTACACTGTTGGTGGGAATGCAAACTGGTGCAGCCACTCTGGAAAACAGTATGGAGATTCCTCAAAAAGTTGAAAATGGAGCTACCCTACGACCCAGCAATCGCACTACTGGGTATTTACCCTAAAGATACAAAGGTAGTGATCCTCAGGGGCACGTGCACCCGAATGTTTATAGCAGCAATGTCCACAATAGCCAAACTATGGAAAGAACCTAGATGTCCATCAACAGATGAATGGATAAAGAAGAAGTGGTATATATATACACCATGGAATACTATGCAGCTATCAAAAGAAACAAAACCTTGCCGTTTGCAACGACGTGGATGGAACTGGAGGGTATTATGCTGAGCGAAATAAGTCAATCAGAGAAAGATAATTATCATATGATCTCTCTGATATAAGGAACTTGAGAGTCAGCGTGGGGGGTTGTGGGGGTAGGGAGGGAAAAATAATGAAACAAGATGGGATGGGGAAGGAGACAAACCATAAGAGACTCCTAATCTCACAAAACAAACTGAGGGTTACTGGGGGGTGGGAGGGTAGGGATAGGGTGGATGGGTTATGGACATTGGGGAGGGTTTGTGCTTTGGTAAATGCTGTGAAAGATGTAAGCCGGATGACTCACAGACCTGTACCCTGGGGCAAAGAATAAAAAAATAAATTAATTAATTTAAAAAAAAGAATTGAATAAAATATATCATCTAAAAAAATAAGATCTTTAAAAAAAGTCAGTGATTAGCACGAGAATTTCCTTATCTCCTTAATATATTGTTAATTGCTTCTTTTTAGGCTGTTACAGGTATAGCCAACTTGTAATTATTATTTGTTATGTGTTCTGCGAGATATAAATATGTCATGGCTGAAGAACAGCATTGGGGTCATTAGAATAAGTATTTTTTTAAAAGATTTTATTTATTTATTTGACAGAGAGAGACACAGAGAGAGAGGGAAAACAAGCAGGGGGAGTGAGAGGGGGAGAACGAGGCTTCCTACTGAGCAGGGAGCCTCTTGCACTGCTTGATCCCAGGACTCTGGGATCATGACCTGAGCCAAAGGCAGACACTTAACGACTGAGCCCCCCAGGAGCCCCAAGATACTTATGTTTTTAATCTAGGTGTTATCTCCCAGTGCTAGTGGCTTAATCAAAAACTAATAAGGTGGATGGCAGATTCTACTTTTACTTCATGCCAGCTATGTCCTCAGACAGATTACTTAATCTCTGTGTTTTAATTTCTCCTTCCATAAAATGAAGGGATATTATTGTCCACATCTTTGAGTTGTGGAGAGGATTAAATTAGGTAATGTGCATCATCTACTTCCCGGGATGCCTGGCCCAAAGAGAGCCTCCAGTGAATGTTAGCTGCTGCTGTTACTGGAATGTAGCCATTAGCAAATAAAAATGTATCGGATTTAACAAACATTGCATTTCTTGTGTGGAACTCAGGAATAGCAAATATTTTCATCACATACATAATACCTGGTTAAAAAAGCTTTTATTTGTAACAATAGAAACTTTTTAGAAAAGTACACTGCAATATAGTAGCAATTACTCCTGCCTGCTAGCAACAGCAGGCAGGAAAGATCCTAGTAAGTGTCTTTGTTTGGGTTATGTGTTATGTGCGTTCCTAGCTCTACATGTAAGGATGCTATGTTGGTATTACGTGATGTAGCTCAGAACTGCTTAAAATTTAATGAGTCACTGGGGGATCCTACTAAAAGGCAGATTCTATAAGTCTGGAGTAGGTCCTGAGATTCTGTATTTCCGGAAGATCTCAGGTGATGCTGATGGTCCAATGGCTGCACTGAGTAGCAAAGATTTAGAATAAAAAAATCAAGCTAGCGAAGTTTCATAGTGAGTTTTTAAATTTTTAAAAAAAGTTTTATTTATTTATTTATTTATTTTAGAGAGAATGAAAGAGAGAGCACGAGAGCAGAGGGAGGAGCAGAGGGTGAGGGAGAGGTAATCCCATGGGGCTCAATCCCAGGACCCTGAGGTCATGACCTGAGCTGAAATCAAGATTTGGTTGCTTAACTGGCTGAGCTCACCAGGTGCCCTATGAGTTTTTAAATTAAAAAAAAAAAAAATCTTTTTTTCCTCTTTAGTTCTTTGTGTATTTAGTGTATTTGCATATTATGAATTTGAGTCTCTTCAGTGTCCTGCAGAAGTGGGAAGTCAACCTATTTTTTTTTTTATTCCAGAGAGAGACAGAAGGGAGAGGGGCAGAAGGAGAGAGAGAGAGAATCTTAAGCAGGCTCCATGCCAAGCGCAGAGGCCAATGTGGGGCTTGATCTTGCAACCCTGAGATCATGACCTGAGGCAAAATCAAGAGTTGGACACTTCACCAACTGAGCCATCCAGGCACTCTGGGAAGTCAACACATTTATATAAACTAATATTCTCAAACAATTGGCAGGTGGGTGGAGAATGGGATTTAAAAAACCAAAAATGAAAAACCAAAACCAAACCTCTCCATCTGCTGATCTTTGTCTGCAAACTTGACAAGAATATTGGTAGCCAGGTTGTGGGCTTTTTCATCTCTGGCTGCTCCTCAATGCCACTGTCACCACAGAATGTTGTGGCTTCTTTCACCTGGCCCCCACCAAGGCACAGACGCAGAAATCAAATTCCATCAGTATTGTTTAATGATAACCATAATGAGGACACACAACATACCTTACACCAGAATCTGTGCTCTGACTGCTTTTTGTCCATGATCCTCATCTGGATTTTTTTTTTAAGATTTTATTTATTCATTTGAAAGAGAGAGAGAGAGAGAGAGTATGAGCACAAGTAGCGGCAAGGAGTAGAGGGAGAAGGAGAAGCAGAGTCCCCGCTGAACAGGGTGCCAGACATGGGACTCCATCCTAGGACCCTGGGATCAAGACCCGAGCAGAAGGCAGATGCTTAACTGACTGAGCCACCCAGGCGCCCCGATCCTCGCCTGATTATAACAGATTAGGTATACAGCCAGGAGGATCCAAAATATTAGACAGCTTTTCCTAATATTCTCAGAACATCCATTTTATTCAAAGACTTGGAAAATTCTATTAACACAAACATGTATCATTTATACCATAGGATTTGTATGCATTAAAAACAGTATGAGAGATTGTGGCAGGCCACGTCTAATCTATGTTCCTATACCCCAGGGATATTGTTTCACATTATTTTGCCATTAAGACTAATTTCAAGGAGAAAATATGAAAGCTCTTGGGGAGTGAGAAGAAACGCAGGGAAGCATCATGGTAAGAAAATTGATATAAGTCAAAATACTTCGTTTCTAATCCTTGCTCTGCCGTTCACATCCTTGGCAAAGCTTTATCTCTGTGGGCCTCATCAGTTTTCTCATTTGCAAAATGAAACAGATAGACTGATTTTGCAGTCCCTCCAAACTCTGGCTTTCTATGATTTTATGATTGAATTATTCTTTTCTACTGAGAATTTTACCCTAACTCATAGGCGGCCAGTTGACTCTTTTGTGTGGTGGAGCCTTCCCCTAGTCTTGGCTCCTATGGTAGTCTCCATCTGTGACCAGGACTGTCAGTCATTCTGTGATTATTTTCACTGTTCTGCAGAGTCGGAAGCCTACCCTAGAGATGGAATTTCATTTGAAATACAGTTGAGTACATGTGATGCTAAAAAATGTGTTACCCCACCTGCAATGGGGTAAGTCTGTAAGAGAATTTACCCCCTAAATGTAGGGTATCAATGAGGCAGTGTAAACCACGAGGACAGCTACTTGACAATTTGTCACTCAACTTCAGCAAAACTATAGAGGAACAGCACAATGAATTAATGAATAGCAACAAATCCCCATGACAACATGTTAGTTCATTAAAATTTTATCAGCATTCTTCCTAAGGAAAGTGTGCCTTCTGTTCTATGTTGAGTTTCTTCAACATTGTTTTACGGCCAATTCACAGCATTCTGGTGCTTCAAAATTAGTTCCTGTGGAGAGTGAGATACACATAGACTCTATATTGTGTCACACATGGGTCTCCTGGGTGTCACGATGAAATATTGCCTGCATTTTTGTGTATCTTACAGCTTAAACATTAATAAGCATTTCCCTACCGCCTTTTTTGAGAGTTGGTTAATTAGCTCAAAATCCATCTCTGTGTTAATTTTTAGCAAATGTATTAAATTGCATTTCATAACTGTCTTTCTAGTATTCAACCAAAAAAGGAATCAAGTTGTGGGGGATGGCAGAATATTTTTGCTTGCTGCCACAGTGGCATTGTCCTTCTGGCTTTGGAATACACAAAGTGACACACAAACCTCGATAATTTCCTTGGATTCTTTTTCTCTCCTTGAAATTTTTGTTATGTATAATCCAGATGGTAGTGATCCAGGTGTTCCCAAATCTTCCAGTGTAATAGGGATATACATTCCTTTTATAATTAAAAAAAAATCCCATAACCCCATCCTATAAACAATAGGAAATGCAGCACAGTTCCCAATATTTTTCTAGGGTTTTTGAGAGGATTATATTCTTTCTGTTTAATTTCTACCATGAGTTCTACCAAATTCCTGATTTCACTCATGTCTCCCCTTTTATAAAAGTATCTAAATGGACATATATATGGAAGTCCGTCCTTTTTACTCTATCGACAACAAATTGAGGATCCCAGCAGCTCAGCACCATCTTTATTTACCTCCACACATTGAAGATTGTGTATTGTTGAAGAACATGGATTTAGACCACTCATTCATATATACATATGGCCATCACGAGATCTTTTTTTTTTTTTTTGGCACAGAAATTGAAGGAATGATTTTTTCACATGTCACTAAATGTGCTTACAGTGGACTTAATTATGAATTTGTAAATCTGTATAACCTTTGTATTATGAAGTTTAGCAAAGTGTATCAAATGAAATCACACATTTCCCTTGACTTAAAAGTTTTTTCCTAAGGGGCAGCCTGGGTGTCTGTTAGTTAAGTGTCTACCTTTGGCTCAGGTCATGATCCCAGGGTCCTGGGACCAAGCGGGTTCCCTGCTCAGCGGGGAGTTTCTTTCTCCTTCTGCCCCTCCCCCTGCTTGTGCTTGCTCTCATGCTCTCTCTCTCAAATAAATAAATAAAATCTTTAAAATTTTTTTCTAAGACACACTAAAGATAAACACATTTATGCCAAAATTTATCTATAAGAATAGTTATGATAATACTGCTTATAACAAGAAAAATGGAGTTAATCTAAATATCTGATAAGTTTGGTTAATAAAATTTGTTACATCCCTAAATTGAATACTAGTCAGTCATTAAAAATAATGAAGTAAATCACGATTTCCTGACATAGTGGATTATTCACAATATATTGGTAAATTATAGGGAAGTATAACCCGATTGTGTATTTGTCCCAGAGTGTCCATAAATATGTAAGTATTTGTGTGAGATGAAGTCTACGAGAAGACACCAGAAAGTGTCTATCACTAGGTTGTAGGATTTAAGGTGACTTGATTTTTTTTTCTTTATGCTTATTTTCTAATTTTTCTATCATGGCCATGTTATATTTGGTGATATCTTAAAAAAGCAAAAAAGAAGTCTTTAATCATAAGCTTTGGAAAAACCAGTTGCAAGATTCACTTTTATAGGATTATTAAATGCATCAGAGTCTAATTATTTGCATTGTGTATGGCAGGATTTCTCAATAGCTTCACTATAGGCATTTTAGGTTAAATAATTCATTGTGTGGGAGCTGTCCTGTGTATTGTGGGATATTTAATAGCATCCCTGGCCTCTACCAACCTGATGGAGGTAGCAGCCCTTAGTTGTGACAGCCACAAACGTCTCCACACATTGTCACATGTCCCCTGAGTGGAAAGAGGGGCAAATAGCCCCCCATTGAGAATCACTGATTTATAGGTATTGACTGATTGATTTATACCTTGTACATGATTCTTAGTTTGTATGTGGAACAATTACCTTCTCTCACATGTTCATTCCTCTAGTGATATTTCCTCATTTCATGTCTCCATCTTGAAGGAGAAGTTGTATTTTCCTTTTTAATTCAGAGACTTAACCAGAGCAATTGACAAGGTGTAGCTGGCTTAGGTCACTGAATCTGAAAGGATTATGTCCTTGTGGCTAATTGCACAAATCACAGCTATTAAGGGGGACATGTGCTCCAAACTCATGAGCTCTACACCTTACATTTAGCTTTACAAGAAGAGAATGTCCAGCCAGCTTATTCTATAAGTCACATGTTTAAAAAATATTTACTGTAAATATAGATATATTCTTATTTCCAATAATTAGACTGACTCTGGGAAATGTATGATTCTTATGATCATTAAGCATGGCTTTGGGTCCTGAGCCTGCCATTATCCTGTTAACATGATCCTGGACAAGTCTTTTAACCTCTTCAAGCTGAAGTTTTGTCATTTGGAAATAAGGATGATATTAACAGCCCCACTTAACTACATGACTGTAATAAACAATGAGAGCATTTATGGCTTGAAAGTGCTGTGTAAACTGCCAAGGACTCCATACCCATGGGGAATTCATTTCTCAGGGAGGTTGTTGGTGGTGAGGTTGCTATGGCAACTTTCTGGCTTGTAATGTTCCAAAAGCAATGCCTAATATATACGTGACATCAATTTACACCTAGAAAGCAAACAGGGATAATTAAGGAATTTAACTTGAATTGCTTAACTTGAATTGTTTAATGTTTCAGTACCTATAGTAGAAATTAAATAAGTCTCAGATGATGGTGGATATGGAATATAAAACTAAAGCAGATAAGAAAGGAAGAGCAAGTAAAATAAAGGTGAATTCTTTAAAAAAAAATAACATTACAGGAATTAGGAAACACGTGTTTGAGCTCATTTCAAGAATTACCAGTGTGAGATTTCCTCTGTTAGTTGTTTTCCCTGCTTTATTCAACCCTGTTAAAATGAATCAACCAATGGGGCTTCTGCCATGTCCCCCAGGAGCCTCTGCTACACTGTAATATAACTAAACATTAGAATATCTTTTTTCTGATTAGCTGTCTCACAGCTTCTCTCCAAAACATCCCCTGTGGATTTCAGAAAATTATTGCAAGCTAGCATCTGAACAAGAATGGAAGATATGCCAACTCCTTTGCCTGATAACTACTATGCCTGCTAAGTTCAAGATTGTGCATTGACAACTTTAAGAAAGCAATAATAAAATGGATTTAAAAACATATACCAACCAACTACTTGCTTTGACTTCCATTTATTCTTACTTTTCAGTCCTTCAAAGTTAAGATACAAGGTCAGCCTTAGATATGATGCCCAAACAGAAGATGATGTAAATACTTGAGTGAAATGTGAAGTATGTATATGTGTGCATGTGTGTGTGCGTCTTAAACAATCCCTGGAACAGGAAAAAGTAATGTTAGCACCCCAACATGAGAAACATATACGCACTAATATTTGTTTGCTGTCCACCATGTGCAGAGATGATGCAACAAGTCCTCTTAAGTGGAGCGATCTAATTAGCAAAAGGATATAAAGGTCTTTTTGTCTTTCCTATCAGATAGGCTTTTATGCTCTTTACTTGCAGATTTGTGAGTGGCATGGGGTCAGAGGAAGGAGTTATGTCTGTTTCAGGCTAGATGGAGACTGACTGTCATGAAAACACTCTTATTTTGTATGAAGTGTCTGTGCCCCATAGGAGATTATATAGGTAGGATTGACTTAGAGGAAAAGGGCTTGGTGCATTGGTGCTTCTGTGTGGGGTTCATCTAGGCTCAGCAGGAGTCTCTCTAGACCAGGGAGGGACTGTGAAGGCAGACTCCTCCTTTGCCTGTTGCAGTTAGGTCTGGGTGACCACGGGTTGATTTGTCAGAGCAAGATAACCATTGTTAGTGTTACTGTTTTCTAAGTTAAACGGTCATTTGATAAGGTATAATGGAAACTGGCAGAGGTGATTAACTGCTGGCCTAACTCCAAGTCCCTCGGATCTAAGTGGAGCCATAGAACTGTATACTGGTGATTGGGAATGTGGAGGAACTGCTGTGTGTCTCTTCCAGATCAGGGTAGACTGCTGAATTTTCTGGCAGCACCCTTCATACTCTTTCTTCCCTGATTGCTGGCCAGATGCAAAGGATCTGTGAGGAAGCTGGGATCCCACAACTGTCAAAGACATAGAGTGACGAGTGCATGGAAAAGAGTTCCGTTGCCACAAAAGCACACGGAGCCGTGACATGAGAAAGACATACATCTTTATTCTATTAAAAGCACTAGTAAGTGGGGACCTGGGTGGCTCCATAGGTTAAGCAACGACTCAATTTCAGCTCAGATCATGATCCCAGGGTCGTATGATGGAGCCCTGGCTCGGGCTCTGCACTGGGTGTGGAGCCTGCCTAAGATTCTCTCTCCCTGTCCCTCTGCCCCTCCCTGCAAACCCCACCTCCCTGCCCCACTGCACTCATGGTCTCTCTCAAAAAATAATTAATTAATAAATAAAAGCCCTCGTAAGTTAAATGGTCAGCATGGGAATGGGATTAGTGCCCAGTGTGTCTCAAGTCCTAGTACATGAAATTGCTTTTTTTTGTGTTGAAGTGATTCCTCCTCCCATCACCTGTAGTCTCAAAATGATCCCTGAATACGTGGCACAATGAAAGTGGGAGGCATGGAAGAGCTCCTGTCTGTGCTAGTTGACTAGCATATATTTATGCATTACATGCTCTATGGATGAGGAATAAAGCTCTTGAGATATGCTGTTCTCTCTCTCCAATTGCCTCTGACTCCTAGAAGGAAGGTAGAAGGTAACTATGCTCCCGGGCAGTCTTTATATATGAGACACTGCAAATTAATAAATGAATTTTATATCCATCAATTAAATTGGAACTTACCTCCTTGTGTGGTCTTCAATTATTTGGTGAGGAACTTTCTGCCAGCTAAGGACCCCTCCCTAATTTTGACACTTGTTGGACTTATTCAGGAACATTTTTCTCTTTGAAGAAGAAAGGAGGGAAAGATGTAGTTTGTGCAAAGAAAGAATTTGACTTAAGGCCCATTTTTATTAATGTTGTACTTGCTTATGACTGTAGATTTATTTATTTATTATTTATTTATTTAAAGGTTTTATTTATTCATTTGAGAGAAAGAGAGACACAAGCAGGGGGGAGAGGCAGAGGGAGAGGGAGAAGCAGGTTCCCCACTGAGCTAGGAGCCCAACGTGGGGCTCAGTCCCAAGACCTAGAGATCACAACCTGAGCCGATGGCAGATGCTCAACCATCTGAGCCACACAGGCACCCCTGACTGTAGCTTTAGAATGATACCCAAAATGCATCTTGAGTTCTTTTTTTTTTTTTAAGATTTTATTTATTTATTTGACAGAGAGAGATCACAAGTAGGCAGAGAGGCAGGCAGAGAGAGAGGAGGAAGCAGGCTCCCCGCGGAGCAGAGAGCTGGATGCGGGCCTCGATCCCAGGACCCTGAGATCATGACCTGAGCTAAAGGCAGAGGCTTTAACCCACTGAGCCACCCAGGCACCCGCATCTTGAGTTCTTAAAATAGGACCCTAATTGACTTAAATCCAATTAACTTAGTTTTTTTTTTTTTATTTTTTCCTTTATGGTATGCTGAAACTCTTCTCTCCCCTTCTATCTTTCCTTTTACCCATTGTTTCCAATTTCTGATTGGAATCTTATTTTATTTGGTGACATTTTTCCTTCTATGTTTTCTTCCATGATCATGTAACTTTTAAATAAATTACACCTTGCTATTATTCATGTCTTATGTATTCTTTTGTTCTTATTTTCCTTGTCTTCATTTTCATCAGTCCCTATTCTTGACACCCCCTGATTCATCCATTTAAACCTACATGTGGTATTAGTTAGGAATTTTTTGGTTGAAATATATGGAAAGTTAATCCTAACTGGCTTATAAAAAAGAGGATGTTATAGACTAAATAATGGCCCTTCAAAGATTCCTGGATCTTAATCCCCAGGACATGTGAATTATGTTACCATACGCGGTAAAAGGGATTTTGTAAATGTGATGAAGTTAAAGACCTTGAGATGGGGGATTACCCTAGGTTATTAAGGTGGGCCCACTGTAATCACAACAGTCCTTATAAGAGGGAAGAAGAAAGACCAGAAACAAAGATGGGAAATGTAGTGATGAAAACAAGCAGTTGAGTGATTTGGGGAAGGGGCCACAAGCCAAGGAGTGTAGATGACTTCTAGATCTTGAAAGACAAGGAAACAGATTCTTCCCTCAAGGTGCTAAAGAAATACAATCCTGCCAGCTGAGGACCTCAACCTGATTTAGACTTCTGAGCTCTAGGACCTAGAAAGAATAAATTTGTGTTGTTTCACACACAACCACCTTGGTTGTATCACCACCAAGTTGTGATAATTATTTACAACAACAATAAGAAACTAATACACAGTATCTGTCTGCTAATATCTGATTCAGGTGGGATTAAATGCACTATTTTTTTTTCAGTTCCTGATTAGAGATCCATGTTTTCATTCTTTCATACATCTTATAATGAAACATCTATGATTTCAGTATAAGTGTTTTTAAAGTGAAACATAAACTTGTGATGCAGCTGAAGCACAGAAACTTTATGGATTTATATAATTTTCCCCATCTCCTGTTGATGGTGTCTCACCTATCTGTAATTCTATAGGATTTTCTTTGATCTGGTCTGTTTTTCCAAAGCATTCAACTTCTCATAAAAACAACACCTCCCTTTTTTCCCCCTTGTATTTCATTAGTGTATTCAATATTTAATAGCTTTTACGATAAAATAGATTTGAGAAGAAACACTGATAACTTCATAAAGATATTATTAAACTAGACAGACCTCATTCAGTATGTATGGTTGCCAGTCCACTAGGTTTTACCTAAGGCATGAAGAGTATTAGTTCAAACAGAGAATTGGTTAAATACAGATTAGTTAAGAGAACTCATATCATAGCTCCATTGGCCTGGCTTGGCTTACACAACCATCCTTGACATAATCACCCCAGCCAAAGGAAGATAGCGCAGATAACATCAGACGGTTCCCCCAAAGTGTTTCCCTTGAGCTCTTCAGCTTCCTTCCATGGTACAAGCTGAATAAGCCAGATGCTTGAATTTCTATTCTTTATTGTAACTAAAGATGGCCACATGACCCAGTTGTAACTATTGAGACGTGAACAGTCTTCTGGGCGATTTCTGGGAAAGGGTTCTCTCCCTGATAAAGGTGAGATGAGTGCGAAAAGAATTTTCTCATTCCACCCTAGCGTGTCCCCTGCCCCCACTTCTTTATAGGTGCAATAGTGGGACTATGAGGGAAAAGCTAAGAGTCTTAAGGACATCTACCCCACAGGTTACAATTATAAAGTTGCTGTAACAACCTGGAATTGGTGATTTAATTACTGTCTGTCACTTTCCGTTGGTTTCCTCTTACAGGCAGATGAATGCTTCCTTGCTGATGGAGAACAGAATAAGCTAATAGATTATATAAGGATTATGTTTTCACTCCCAGAGATGGGGTGTGTATTGGTTAACAGTCACGGATGGAGGATGGAGAAAAGTCATTTACTCAAAGGAAAAAAAAGGTGCTGTTATTAAAAGAAAATGGGAAATGGATCCTAGACAAAAATAACAATAGTCAACCTTATATGGGCATCAAAAACTCCACTTCCCCTGTGTGGACCCGAAGTGAAAATGCAAGCCTTAGGTGTTGTTTCCAACTACTCTGCTTTCCTCAGCCCTGCTAATGTTTCTTTTCCTTTCCCTTCTTTTCCTATGATGCTAGGCACTTGTAAATTAGAAACCTACGTGGAGTAGGAAGATAAGTTGACTTGAGCTAGAGTCAAATGAAACTGTCAAAAGAGGAATGCCAGTCACTTTAAGCTGCTGTCTGAAGTCTGCCTGCCTGTCTCCTTCCTGTAGTCTCTGTAAGACAGCTCTTGTTAAAGGCATATGTCATGTCAGTCAAACACCATAGGTGGTGTTTGGAGTTTGAGGTATTGACAATAGGTATTTGCTTTTGTCTCACATCATCCCATCTCAAAGGTATGTGGTAGGTACAGATGCCTCTTGAAAGAAAGGGGACAAAAATGATGGATGAAAAATTGTCAATGGTAGCCAGGACTACCTATTATATTCTGACTTACCAAATGGAATACTAGATTTCACAAAAATGTTCCCCTTTATTTGAGCACATAGTAATTCTCATGACTGATTTTATAAAAATATGTAGTTTTGCAGGTTGGTTGAAAATTGTAGAGTTTGCATAAGTTTAAATTCAATGAAGCTTACTGAGAATCTACTGATTTAGGTGCATAATTTGAGACCTTGTGAGGGGTAATATAAAAATCAGAAGACAAAAAATCCTGCCTTGAAGTGATTTACAATAGGGGTAACAGAGTGGGGAAGAAGAAGGCAAGATAATTCTGTAATTATAATTCAAGGAAATTAATTAAGCAACAAAGTAGAGGTACAAAATATTCTGAGTTCTGAATTAACGTCTGATCATAGAGTCAGGGAATGTTCAAGATGGAGATCATATTTAATATTATATTTTAGGGGGAATGTGAAAATGAGCTGTATGTTAAGATAGGAACACCTGTTTTAGGTCCAACCTTTAATAAACTAGAAAAATTATCTTTATTAATTTTGGGAAAATTAATACCTGAAAAGATAACCTTTATTAACTCAGATTCATCCATAGGATGGACAGTGGTTTAGTGATGATATTAGCCTGAAATATTTTTGTTTCTTTTTTATCTAGGGAAGTGATTAAATTATTACATGATGTGTAAGTATAAGACTTTAAGTTGAAAAACTGAGGGTTGCTGGAGGGGAGGTGGGCAGAGAAATGGGGTAAATGGGTGATGGTTATTAAGGAAGGGACTTGGAGAGGCACTGGATGTTATATGTAAGTGATGAGTCCCTGGATTCTACACCTGAAACTAATGTTACACAGTATGTTCATTAACTGGAATTTAAAAAAGAACTTGAAAAAAAAGGTCTTTAAGTTGAATCCACAAAGGGAAAGGAGATAGATACTTTTATAATTAATTATGTGTAGTAGCATCTATTTTTTACATATGAGTACTCTTATAAGATTAGATATATTCCTTTTTGCCCCTGCCTTATTTCGAAATGATTTAGACTTTTAACAAGAAGAATGTTTTTAAGAGTAAATTTAGGGGCGCCTAGGTGGCTCAGTCAGTTAAGCGTCTGCCTTTTGGCTCAGGTCATGATCCCGGAGTCCTGGGACTGAGCCCTGCATCAGCCTCCCTGGTCAGCGGGGAGCCTGCTTCTACATTTCTCTCTGCCCTTCCCTCCACTCATGCGTGTTCTCTCTCTCTCAAGTAAATAAATAAAATCTCATAAAAAAGAGAGTAAATTTTACTTCTTGATATATATGAAGTTAAAAAAATTAAAACATTCTAAAGATGCAAGTTATTATGTCATGAAATATGCAAAAAGCAATTTGCAAAAAGAAAGAGGTAGTTTTCTTTCAACTTATTTTTCACATCGTTGTCCACCGTGTTAAATCAAGATATTTTGGGGTATTCATTCAGCATGCCTCCATTTTGTGTTTCATGACATCGGGAAGGATAAGACTGAGAAAACAAGGGGGAAAGTGTTGGGTCCGTTGAGGTCTACTGACAAACAATATATACTGACTGAAGAAATTAATTCAGCACAGAACGCATTTTCAGTTATACTAGTGAGTAACAAATGGGATAAATTTAAGTGAACTCATAATTGCTTTGAGAATTGGGCAAGACAGTTGGTATCTTTTTTTCTTTTGAAGGGATAGTAGTCCATACATAGTCCACATAGATGTACAGATCTCTTTTGAGAAAACTAGTCTTTCTCAAAAGGCAACAATGCTCCAGGTTTTTTTCACTACTCTGATGAAAGCAAAGCAAAACAAAACAAAACCAACAACCTGAAGCTGATTAGCAGACTGGGGAGAAAAGATAAA
The DNA here is from genome assembly GCA_002007465.1 of Ailurus styani. NCBI lineage: Eukaryota > Metazoa > Chordata > Mammalia > Carnivora > Ailuridae > Ailurus > Ailurus styani. The sequence continues at coordinate 470,653 of LNAC01000495.1, read as the reverse complement.
GCATACACCAATTTTGGAATATTTTTCGAAACCTGTTTTTCAAAAGATAGAAAAAAGAGAAGGCGTTTACAAAGTCTGCTTTGAAAATTCTTTGCTCATGATCTCTTCCTTAGCCTATTTTCTTTCTTTTCCCTTGGATACACGGAATGATTGACCTCACTCAGACACAGATGAGGAGAGAAGGGCTGAACTTAGCTCCGACAGTAATTAAGAAATACAACAGGGAGGGGTGCCTGGGTGGTGCAGTTGGTTAAGCGTTTGACTGTTGACTTCAGCTCAGGTCATGATTTCAGGATCGTGAGATTGAGCTGGCATTGGACTCTGTCAGCAGGGAGTCTGCTTAAGTCTCTCCCTGTGCCCCCCCTCAAATAAATAAAAAGTCTTTAAAAGAATGTAACAAGTGCAATGACATACGATCATATTCTCAGGACCACAAACGCAATCAATGAGTGCTTACTCTGTGCTAGGCATTATGTTTGATGCAAACACACACAGACACACACAGATACACAGACACACAGACACACAGACACACAGACACACACACACACACACACACAAGCCCTATGATGATCTTAAAGGGCAGATACTATCATTCCCATCTGACAAAGGAGAAAGCTGATATATATATAGAGGTTTAGTGATGAAATGCTGAAGTGGCAGTTTTATTTTATTTTATTTTAATTTTTTTAGAAAAATATTTAGAAAGATTTCAAAACATAAAAAATTTTAATTTTTTAATTTTAATTTTTTAATTTTTATTTACTTGACAGAGAGAGATCACAAGTAGGCAGAGAGGCAGGGAGAGAGAGAGGGGGAAGCAGGCTCCCCACCGAGTAGAGAGCCTGATGTGGGGGCTCGATCCCAGGACCCTGAGATCATGACCTGACCTGAAGGCAGAGGCTTTAACCCACTGAGGCACCCAGGCACCCCTTCAGTTTATTTTTTATTTATTTATTTTTTTAAAGATTTTATTTATTTATTTGACAGAGAGAGAGATCAGATCACAAGTAGGCAGAGAGGCAGGCAGAGAGAGAGGAGGAAGCAGGCTCCCTGCTGAGCAGAGAGCCCGATGTGGGCCTCGATCCCAGGACGCTGAGATCATGACCTGAGCCGAAGGCAGAGGCTTTAACCCACTGAGCCACCCAGGTGCCCACCCCTTCAGTTTAGATGCTAAAGTGATATGTACTATATCAAAGAGAGTTTTGAGACATCCTCCATGCAGGTGGTCTTAAGTCCCCTATGAATCTTAAATCTAAATGTAGAGGGTGTGCAAAGGGTTGGGTCATTGGAGATGGGGTAGGGGAGGATTTTTGAAGATTTTCTCAGAGCTGTGAATGCTATCCCCTCCTCACAGGGTCAGAATTGGAAGTGTTTCTTCCTTGGAACTGAAAAAGAATCCATGAGTGAGGTGGAGAGGAGGCTGGAGAGATGGCTAGCAGCCAGATCAGGCAGACATTTCTATTTGTCTCCTAAGGATAGTGGGAAGTTGTGAAGTATTCTACACAGCAGGATGGCATACTTTCAAGTTCACTTCTGCTACTCTGTGCTGAATGTTATTCTCTGCAGCCAAGACTAGGAGCAAGGGGTCAGTTGGCAGTGGTGGCCGTGAACCTGCTGAGAGCTGACGGCCTGCACCAGGAGGGGGGCAGCTGTAGTGATGGACTCAATGCACATTTTGTGAAAGAATCAACAGAATGAGTTAATGGAGTAGATGTGGAGCTGAGAATAGAACTGATTTTTATGCAGCAAATTTAATTTAGAAGAGTAGACAGTTACTTCTGGGTTCTCTGAAGCAACAGCATCTTTAGGTTCAATCAATCACTGAAATAAAGATATTTAATGTCCACTTTTTAGGTAATTAAGAGAGGAATTTTAAAGGAAAGCATTTGCCTTAATTCCAAAGCATAATTCCAAAAATGCCTATATAATTCAGTCCCTGCTATTCACCAACAGTGCCACATGATTTTCTTTAGAGAAATCTGTTGATTATTGGAATTGCCCACCGAACATGACACCCTTACCTTTGGAAAAATTAGAAATGGAATTTAGAGAGAATATTTTCATGTGTATATTTTATAAACTAGAAAAACTGAGACAAGACCAATCACACTACACAGTTCACTGGTTGTCAAAGAGCTCAGGGATGCGGACCCCATCAGATCTTTTTCTATCATCATCAAAGCACAAGATGACATGGACAAAACTTGTCAGATGTCAATGTCAAGATGCCTGCAGTGGTGTTAAGCCAAGATCAAGAATGCTGCAGGTCAAATTTATGAGAGAGAGAAAGAAAGAAAGAAAGAGAACGTTCAGGTTCATGGGCTGGTATAAGGTATGGTCAGAAAGATAGGAATGCCTATTTGTATCATTGGACAATAAATTTTGGCTGCTGGGGTTGACCAGTTGGGTCTAGCTCATTTGCTCTTTGAATATAACTCTTAAGGATTTGTTCTGCTGCTAATTTGTCTCCACTCGCCTTTCTCCTTTTTATTTTCTTGTTCAACTTAAACAACATATAACTTGCCCTGATTTGCTTTTGGTAGTAACTAACTCAGGAGCCCTTCCTGAAATCATTATTTCTTCCCAATGAGACACTGCTAGAGTGCATTTTTCTAGGAAGAGCTGGAGGATCCCTTTGCCTTGTATAATCACACTTGCTACTCATGCCTGTCTAATAAAGGTCCTATCTTGTATATATAGCAGGGTACATTCTCAGTTACCTTCACATAAAGTAATGTATATATTACCTTCTACATTATAATCATGTTTTAATTCAATTATATTAATCATATGATTGATTATATGATTGATTAATCATAACCACCAGAGCTGCTCATTCTGACTTGATTTCATTTTTTTATTATGTTTGATTAGCCACCATATAATGCATTAGTTTTTGATGTAGTGTTCAATGATTCGTTATTTATATATGCCACACAGTGCTTATCACCACACGTGCTCTCCTCAATAACCATCACCTGGCTAGCCCATCCCCCCACCTGCCTCCCCTCTGAAACCCTCAGTTTATTTCCTGGAGTCCACAGTCTCTCATAGTTTGTAGTACTTATCTAGCAATAATTTCTTTGATTTCTTCCCATTCAATTTTCCCTCCCTTCCCTATGGTCTTTCGTGCTATTCCTTATGATTTTAATTAAGATTTGGGTATTACAAATTACTGGTGTGCTTCAGTTGAAGAAAATCCTTTCTTCTTTCCTGCCTCCCTCTCTGCCTACTTTCCTGTCTTCTTGTCCTCCTGCCTTGTTTCTTTACTTCTGTATTCCATCCATGCATTCAACAAATGTTGAGTGCCCTCTGTGTGCTAGGCATTGGGCTGCATGCTTGTGATTTAATAGTGAAAAATACAGATAAGTTTCCTTTCTTATAGCTCTTATAAGTAGTAGTAAAAGATCTCTTAAACAAAATAATTTCAGATATTGATAAGGTTTAGGAGGAAAGTTATCACGAAGCTGTGTGAGAGAACAATGGAGCACGATTCTGCATAGAGTTCCCAGGGACAACCTCTCTGAGGAAATCATGTACTCATTGAAAGCTGAAGGATAAAAAATAAATAGTCAAATATACTTTAGGGGAGTTGTTTCTGTCAGAAAGAACATCAAGTGGGAAGGCAACTATAACCTAAATCGTCTCTAGTGTGATCAAGAAAATGATGTCCCTTCCTCAAGACATTGCTGGATAAGTACTACAATAAATAAACAAATATGTGAAGAAACCAAATATAAGTTAAAGCCTTTTATAATTTCAATATATGCCCTGTACAATTTTATATTGCTGACTGACAATAGCCCTGACCAAAGGTGGGAAAGAAGTCCATATATTCATGGAAGTAAATGATGCCTCATGATTCTAGATTCAATTTAACATAATGGAGGGAGAGACAGGAGTCATGGTTAGGAAGGTTTGTTGTTGTTGTTGTTGATTTGTTTTGTTTTGCTTTTCCAAGCAACTCAGTGTCAGATCATTGAAAGAATATTTCTGCCATTCTGCTCACGTTACCTTCATGGTTGCAAGATAGCTGCAGCATCTTCACGTGGAACATACATACACAATTCATTTCAGAAGCAAGAAATAGCAAATAATCAGGGAAAAGAATTTTCTGTTTGACTGCTTTCCTCTCCTCCCCCCATTCCATTCTTTTCCTCTCACTCCTCTTCCTTCTTTAATTCAGGGAGGAGAAGATTTCCAGAAGCCCTCCAGTAGACTTCATCTTACACTTATTGGCCAGAATTGGTCACTCGAATATACCTCCGATAGGGATCACCTCTCTGACATCAAGGGATACCTCCCTCAAGCTCCTACCTCCAAGACTTAGCATTACATTTACACGGGAGATGCCAGAATGTGCCCTCTAAATTCTCAAGGCCTTAGAAAGGAGTCTAGAGCAATAAGAAGGTTCTAAGAGGAGTTCCTAAGGCAAGTTATACCATATAATGGGTGTTTTAGTGAGATACCGCTGAGAACTGGATGGTGAATGTATCAAAAGGCACAAAAGGAGTAGCAGAAAGACAAGTTAGGAGGCATCTTGAGAAGTTCTGGTGAGAATACGAGGTTACCTACCCTGAAGTGGCAATAGGAGAAAAGAGGAAAAGAGGTAATGTAACCAGAAAGACAGAGCAAAGATATAACCCTGTTTATCTTGCATCTCTGTCTTTTGAATTAGAGATGAACAGAGGCTCCTGGGTGGCTCAGTCTTTTGAGCCCCCAGCTCTTGTTTTCAGCTCAGGTCATGATCTCAGGGTCCTGGGATAGAACCCCGAATTGGGGTCCCCACTGAGTGGGGAGTCTGCTTGTCTCTTTCTCTGCCCTTTATCCCTCTCTCTCTCTCTCTGTAAAATAAATAACTCTTAAAAAAAAATTAGAGATGGACACAGACTGCTGAACTATTATTATTAGAAGAGAGGAGTGGACTATTAATTACACCTTATTTTCCTTTTATTTCATGTAAAGAGATGCTGTAGAATCAAATCAAAACAAATCATTTTTCCTTTACATCAGAGATAGTTTTCAAGTTTTTAAGAAAATTTTTCTAAATCTTTGGCTTAACCAAAGCTCATGACTTATCACCAAATCTTATGACTTGTCTGCTCTCTTATCTTTCCTTGGTCCTTTCTCTTCCCATCCTTCTATCTTGCATGTGGCACCTCACAAAGCCTCTCAAACACTCCCTGAGGCGGAAAAGCCCAAAATGGCGGCCTCACTGAGATAAGGATGACTTGGCACTTCTCTACCAAGTCACTTCCTCCTAGTCTTAAGAACTGCCGCGTGGCCCTGAGGCAATCAGCAGTAAGATCCCGGGAAAAATCCCTAGTTTGCCTATAAATATCCACCCTAATCATAGCTGGGTGCTCAGCCTTTGTGAAACGATTCCGCTGGGCCCAATGGCGTTAATAAAGCTGTGTTCTCCCAGCTCTCTGTGTGCCACTTGAGTTTCTTGGTCTCCTCTGAACTTCTGCAACATCCCCACTCAGTTTCTGGAGGTGAAGTAGTTGAAACTGTGGCCGTAACTGCTGTGACAGTGTGCAAAAGGTCCAGTTCCTCAGAGAGCATGCTCCTATTACCCTCCCGTTGACTTTGGAGGGTTAGAGAAATTGTGTAAAAATGGCAGCCTGCTGTAAATCTCCGCTCCCTGTGGGTCTTAAACATCCATGTCAAGTGTGCTGAATTTATTGACAAAACCCACACTGTTCTTCCTGATGGCAGTATGGAAACTTGAGAGCTACAGATGGACAAGCTGTGTTTGGCTCTGCCTTACACATCGGCAACAGACTTGCCTCTTAGTTCACCTTCACAATCTTTATGGTTGATGGTGAAATAAGGCTTGGTTTCAGCTACTGAGTTGAAGCCCAAAGCATCAGCAATGTAAGCATTTTATTTAGTGACATTTATTTAGAAGAGTGAGATAGCTATGTGGTTCTGTAATTCTTTAAGGGTTACTTCTTTAACTACTTGTGAAAATAGTTGGAAAGTTTTATGCTGTTTTTAAAAGGCACAAGAAACAGAGCAGATAAAGCTTCCAGAGAGCACTCAGACTGGTCCTTTGGCCAGGGTGGAACCAGAAAAACTGTTTCAGAATAATAGATTTTTGTTTATTCTTGCTGATAAGATTTTAAAATATCTGCCCTTAATATCTCATTACTGACAGTTTTAATGTTTTTTTGGTTTGATTTTTTTTTTTTTACTTTAGCTAGAATTCTCAAACAGTATTTTAAGCAAACAATTTAATGTGTATTTTCAGATGGGTGTTCTAATGTAACCCCAACTTTGCAGTCAGGTGTAGAACATTTTCCTTACCCAGTTAAGTCCTCTAGCACTCCCTGACAGGTCCTACCCCATCCCACATGCAGAGGCAACCACTGTTGTGTTTTCTATCACTATGAATTAGTTTTGGCTGTTTTTCAACTTCCTACAATTCACTGTTACTCTTTGATGTCTATTTTCTTTCAACATAGTATTTTCAGTCATGCACATTATTGTAGCAATAGTTTACTCATTTTTATGAGCTGAATGGTATTCCGCTGTGTAAATATAACCCAATTTGTTTATCCATTCTCCTTTTGGTGAACATTTGAGTTGTTTACATATATTTACTATTAGAAATAAAGCTGTAAGGAACATTTTTGTATTGATCTCTTGGTGTGTGTTTTCATGTCTCTTGAGTAAATGGGGTTACTTGGTCATGAGGTAGATATACAGTTAATATATAAGAAAATACCAAGCCATTTCTAAAGTGGTTATAACATTTACACTGCCACCCAAAGTTTGGGAGAGTTTCTATTTATTCTCTGTTCTTAACACTGTTTGGTGGTGGTCTCGGTTTTTGAGTTTTAGCCAAGCTAGTAGGAATGAAATGATATCTAGTTGTGGATTTAATTTTCATTTCTCTGAGGAACAATGATGTTGAGTCCTTATTAACCCTCATATATTTGCTTTTTGTGAAGTATGTATTCCTGCCTTTTCCCCATTTTTATTGTAATTTTTAAAAGTTAATATTTTGTAAGAAATTTTTATATATTCTGAATATGAGCTCTTGGTCAGATATAGGTAGTGAGTATATTTTCTCCCAGCTTATGGTTTGCTTTTCATTTTCTCCTTCTTTTTTTTTTTTAAGATTTTATTTATTTATTTGACACAAACAGAGAGATTACAAGTAGGCAGAGAGGCAGGCAGAGAAAAAGGAGGAAGCAGGCTCCCTGCTGAGCAGGCTGCCTGATGCGGGGCTTGATCCCAGGACCCTGAGATCATGATCTGAGCCGAAGGCAGAGGCCTTAACCCGCTGAGCCACCCAGGCGCCCCTCATTTTCTTAATATTGTCTTTGGATGGGGTGCTTGGGTGGTAGTGAAGCGTCTGAGTCTTGGGTGCTTGGGTGGAACAGTTGGTTAAGCCTCTGACTCTTGGTTTAGGCTCAGGTCATGATCTCAGGGTTGTGAGATTGAACCTGGTGTCAGGCTCCTCACTTAGCACAGAGTCTATCTGAGATTCTCTCTACCTCTCCTTCTGCCTCTCTCACTTGTGCCTCTCTCTCTCTAAAATTATAAATAAATCTTTATAACTCTTTGAAAATTATCTTTGGATGAACAGAAGGTTCAAATTTTGATTAAGTCCAAATTATCATTTTTTTCTGTTATAGTTAGTAAACACATAAAATTCAGTATATCAATTTCCTGGATCCATTTTTACCTCTATTTTTAATCAGAATAAAATTCCAAATTATGTGTAATTCACCTACCCAGAAATTTTTATTAGCCAAAACTTTTTATGATACTTCACTAATTGGAAAAAGAAGACAAACCTTTTTTTTTTAGCCTCATTGTAGTCTCTATTCATATAGAGATACTACTTTCAATTACAAACACATAGCGATGCTGTATGAAAAATAACCAAAACATTAATTTTCCTGCAAATGTAAAAGAAAAGAAGGAAAATTCCTACCTACCAAGAAGACAAGATTACAACAAAAACCTCGAAACCAGAATAGTAAGAATGCAAGTTTAACCTTAGCAGCTGAACAGAAGATTAGGGATGAGTGCAGTGGACAGGGACACTGACTTTAGTAGCTAGAGGCTGGGCCATGGAAGCTCTTGTAGGAGATGATATGGCTCAGGGCCCATGCAAAGTCATGAGATAAAACCAAACTATACAAATTTGAAAATGCTGTGAAATGGAGACTAGAAAATTCTACCTTTTTGAAGCTTATTCCTGTTTGGGAGTCTGATTGGGATAAATGCTACCACAAGGAAAAAGAAAACACTGAAAACCCTAAAGCACTAACAATTCAAAGGCATACTGAAATCCAAGCTGAGATATTAACATAAAAACTAGCTGTCTACTTGGAATGTTCCTGGACATTTGGTGAAAGTAAATGCAGAAGGTCCCAGTAGGGGACACTTTTCCCAATCAGAGCAAGCAGTATTTCCCACCCCCAACAAAAACAGCAACAGCAAAACTGAAAGAAAACTCCAAAAACTTTATGGCAGATTATCTCAAACCAAAAAATTATCAAATACATTAGGAAATATTCTACAGGAGAAAAAGTAAAGGGACATACTAAACAAAGGTTATATTTTTCTCAAGATTAAGTAGGTGAAACAATAGAAAAATTTACACTATGTATTTAAAATGAGACATATAAAGAACATATAGCACAATGAAATAATAAAGATGAAATAATAAAGAAGTAGCAGATTAAAAAAGTCTAGAGTTGAAATATGTAGGATAGACAGATTATCAGATTAATTTGAAGAGTCTACTAGTGAACTGGAAAACAGATTTGAGAAAGTCCTTGGGACCATAGCAAAAAAAAAAAAGGTTAAGAAATGGGAAATATGAGAAAGAGATGAAGTAACAGTGGGTAAAATAACAAATTCCTACATATGCCTAATAGGTTTTACAGAAGATGAACACAGAAAATGGGGGAGGGCCAATGTTAAGAGATAATATCTGAAAATTTCCATGAATTACTGCAAATCCAGATCCCAGAATAAAGAAGCACATCAAATCTAAAGCAGTGTATTTAAAGACCACTGCATGCATCACTGGAAATTTGAAAAATAATGAAACACCAAAGACAGCAGAAAGTTATAAGGGCCAATAGAAAAGATGACTTACCCAGAAAAAAAAAATCTAAAATGTAGGCTAAATGTAATTTTCTCTTACAAAATTAATGACCAAACATGAGAGAATAGTATATTTAAAATACAGAGAGAAAATAACTGATAGTATGGAGATTTTTATCCTGCGAAGCTGTCATTTAGCACAGAAGTGAACTAAAGATATTACAGACAAGAATTAAGACAATTTACCATGTGTTGAATCTCAGTGAAAGAAGTAGTAAAAAAAATGCGCTCCTGTAAGAAGGGAAACAAATAGAGAATACCAGACCTTTGTAATGATGCTAGTCAACTTCGAGTCAGTTAAACCTATTAAGAATAGGAATACTAAATATATTTCCTAAATCAATAAAAGGAAAAAAGGGGAATGAAGAAAATTTGATTAACCTCATATAAGGCAGGAAGAAGGAAAAATTGGCCGAGAAATATCATAGAAAAGAAAAAGCATAAAATAAAATGGTAAGTATAAATCTAAGTGTATCCAAAATCATAAGAAATAAACAGATGAAACACATATTTAAAAGCAGATTGTCAGATAAATAAAAAGCCCCAAATATCATTTTTGTAACTTTAGGATACACAAAAAATTACATGATTTATGATTATCAAAAATGTGGTAGAATATAAAGACATGGTTGGCAGGGAGAGACATGATCTTCCAACTCTTAATTATATCTGAGGAGACATAAGCTGCTTCATCTAACCCTGTGATGTTTTATTCCTTAAAAAAAAAGTCCAAATCAAATATGGAAGAATATTAGCATTTTTAATCCAGAGTATGCAAAACCCTAGTCATTTGAGAAATAATCTGTTCTGTCTATTCTGTTCTTACCTCAGTGGAAAATTGAACTGTTTTAGGAAGATTTTTGACAAGTGCTCAAACAAAATAAATTCTCTTGTTAATCTGGAATTAAACAGGAGTTAAATTAACCATAGCTTTGCATTTCTTGAAGATTCAGACTTTTGGAAAGTTTTCTGTAAATATAAGTGGATTAGATACACCTGGGTCTCTAGCTCAACCAATGTATTTAGTTCTGCCAAAAAAAAATTCTTATGAAATGCAATATTAATAAAATATACAGGAGAAAACATATTTTTTTCTGTAAGTGTAAATGCCCAATTCACATTTGTTATTTTAAAAATTTCTTTCAAGTCTTCAGAATTTTCAGTATGACAGTGATTTCATATTTTTAATGGTAATATGACTTTGCACAGAGACCGTTGAAAAGAAAGTTCCACTACATTTCTTCTTTTGACAAATTATCCCCATGGTCAGTACAGCTGTGAGATGTGTTCTTGGATTTTGAGGGGGTATTTGAATAATCATTCTGTCGATTGAAGCTTTGATAATTTCCCATGTACTGTACAGCAGGTCATATAAAAGAGATATAAGGTGTTAAAATTTTACCTTGTGCTATACTTTTGTTTTTTCCTGTACTACTGACTTGGTTTTCAGTGATAGATTTCTCCAAGAAAGTCAGGCACCGGGAAAACTGATTTACAACAACCAAACTCTCTAAAGACAACATATCAATAATTACAGAACAGAACCCTACCTTAAAGGTTAATGGTAGGAAATGCCGGAAACCTACTCTCTTCCCACAAAGAAAAGAAAGAAATTCACTTGAGAGAGGAGGCTGCTTAATGAGTATGTGAGATTAGATCTGGGAAGGAGGAAGGGAGGGGAGGGAGGGAAGGAGGAAGAGAGGGTGTGAAATATATATATAGAAAGAGAAAAAGAGAGGGGGAAGGTGGGCCATCATGTATCAAGTACTTATCTGATTTGGGCACATATGCAACCTGTGCTGGAAGTGGGACTATCCTTCTTTCACTTGGTTTTGTTATCTTATTTGTGTCAAAATGTGTTTATCATTGCTGATGTATTATAAGGAGTTTGGATTTGGAATATGGAAGAAACTCTGGGCTCAGGATAAGGGTGTCTGAGGAGTTTATATAAGGGGTATAAAGGAAATTTGTGGAAATGAGAAGACTATGAAAGAAAAATTGAAATGCAGAGTTAGAAGAGTTGATATAGGAAGGAGTCTGGGTAGAGTCTGCATTATTTCTGATCAAGAAATGGGTGCCTCTTCCTTGTGTGGTGCCTGCTTCGTAGCATGTTGCTACCCTTGAAGGCGAAGACCTTCTGTTGTGTTCCATTGGAAGGCTATTGTTAGTTCCTAAAATGATAAGATTAGCTGTTAGTAAATATAATGCTAGTTGGTACAATAAACAACCCCCTAGATATTTGGGGCTTAATACAATAAAAGTTTCTTTCTCTCATATGAAGTACAACTCTGATTTTATGGTTGATGGTGGGTCTTTTCTGAGCAGCGATTAAGGAGTTCAGGTTCCTTCCATCTTGTGGTTTTGACATTTCAACTTCTGACTTTCAAGACCACTCTTTTGATCTGCCTTATGTCACAGGGTAGAGGATGGGAACTATGCATGAGAAGACTTAGATCAGGCTGTAAGTGGCATACACTATTTCTATCCTGGCCACATCAATTGCAAGGGATGCTGGGATAAATGGTTTTACCATGAACTTTGCAAGAAGAAAAAACTTGGAAGAATCTCCCAAACTTTTAAGTCAGTATTCCTGGGTCCTCACTGATGTCTGATATTCTGCTAATGCCCAGTTCACATTTGCTATTTTTAAAATTTCTTTTAAGTCTTCAGAATTTTGAGTATGACAGTGATTTCATATTTTTCATGGTATTATGACTTTGCACAGAGACCCTTGAAAAGAAGGAGCCTTTGAATTGGTTCTTACATTTGTTGCCATATAAATAAGAAAAGTAGGAATTTGGGACATTGATGAATATTTATCCCTTACTGTAAATTATTGCTTTGTAATTTGTGAGTCATAACTTATTAGGTTTGAAATTAATTTGGTGTCAGTTGTGACCTGCATTTAAAAAAGATGAAAAAGAATAGAACAGAATAAAAAAGTCACAGTGCATTACATAAAGTGCAGGTAAGAATTGCTTTCTATAGCATACCTGGGTGGCTCAGTTGGTTAAGGGTCTGCCTTTGGCTCAGGTCATGATCCCAGGGTCCTGGGATCGAGTCCCATATCAGCCCTTTGCTCAGTGGGGAGCCTGCTTCTCCTTCTGCCTGCCACTCCCCCTGCTTGTGTGCTCGCTCTCTCTCTCACTCTGACAAATAAATAAATAAAATCTTAAAAAAAGAATTGTTTTGTGCCAATTATATATATATATGTATAATATTTATATTATTTAAATGTGTAATATATAATTACATATATATACTAGTATATATAATTAAAACAAGATATATGTTTCTATCTATATGTATATATGTGGGTTATTAAGTCAGCTATAATACACATTTCTTCCTATGGTTGCATAAAAAATGTATAGTAATAGTGGAACTAGTTTATTACATCTTTTCATACAAAGTAGAACTTCAGGTGGACTTTGGGAAATAAAATGAACCTATCCTATTTCAGTTTTGCTTGGAGTTGTACAGGGTGAGCGAAAGGATAGTAAGTTCCAGTATGACCTGAATTTTCTTTTTCCTATAAATAACAATAACAGGGTAGGAAATTTGTGAAACATCCTAAGAAATCAGCAGGTCTCTACACAAGCTGAGGATGAGTCGGTGGCAGAATTACAAACTTAATTCTCAATCTGTTTGCCTTCTGTCAGTTTTAGACAGATAACTTTTTTTAAATTGCTGTTTCAAGAAGTATCAATATATATGCCTAGTATCAGTCCTGTCATCTAAAGTTCTTCAGATAAGCAGGTGGTTTTGGACCTTGCCTGCAGCAAAAGCCTTTGATCATTTAGGGGCTACTGATGTACCCTAGGCAGCTCCAGTTAAACAGTTATTTGTAGTCATTTAGATATACACCTTTATTCTATATCTTTAATCTTTTTGCACTTATAATAGGCTCACAGTATGAGAATATTTGAAAAGATTTTTCCCCCACAGTTATACTTCACCTTTTTCTTTCTGGGGACATACATAGTGGTTTTTTTTTTCCTGTATGAATGTAATTGAAATTACACATAAGCATGAATATTTGATAAATACAATTATAGACAAACCTAGTAAAATCACTTGAGATGGTTTCTACCAGAAGCTTAATGCAGCTGTTTCTATTTGGATTTAACTTTTGAACCTAAAATCTGGAGTTCCTCAGGCATCCCAGAATGGTATCTGTTTCCCTCCATACACGGTTTATGAAAGATGGAATATAGTGTATTAAGGGGTTAACGAGGAGGAAATCACAAAAACAAAGGACGCGTTTGGTCACCACTGTTTCCACAGTAAGGCTCATAGATTCCCAGTCCATAGGGATGAACAACTACAGACCCAGTGATACCACAACAGATTCCCATGGGGTCTCTGAGTATGGGGCACATCTCAAGCACACCGCTGATTCTGGTGGGGGGAGTCAGGATGAGTTCACCCAGAAACTTCTAGTCTGGTGGCTGCCTGAATTAGGAGAAAAACGTATCAGCTTTGGACACAAAGAGAACTGTTTTTGAATCCCGGCTCTGCCATTTTTATCTTGCTCCAATTGTAGGTTAATCATTTAGCTTTTCTACAAATTAATTTTCTTCCTTGTAAAACCAGAATGATGATAATTTATCAGCCAGGAATGTTTAGTGTCACTGACAGATTGGCTTAAACAGAAAATAGAGGTGTTTTTTTGTTTTGTTTTGTTTTGTTTTTTGACTCACCTGATAGAAAACCTAGAGGCATACCAACCTCAGAGGAGCTGTTGGTTCAGGGTCATGTGTCTTCAAGGTTCCAGCTCCCTTTCTCTGCATTTCTCAGTTTTGCTGTCATCTTCTTTTGAGTTGGGACATCATACAAATTGCATTAATAGTACCAAAAGTGACTGGAAAACATCTGGGTTACACAGTCGTACACTAAATAAAACGGAAAAGAGGACAGTTGAAAAAATAGTTACCACAGAGGAGTAGAAAATGAACTAGAACTCTCCCATAAAAGGCTCTTCTTGCAATAAATTTGATCACATGATGGGCCTCTGAAACTATCACAGTGGCCAAATGAGTGGAGTACACTGTTAAGGTCCTTCTAGAAATGAAAGGTCAGGCTCTCCTGCAGATAATTTCCAGCTGAGAAGTGGTTCTCCAAAAGAAATGCAGGTTTTGTTTGGAGAAAAATGTTGGAGAGGCCAGCATCTGCTAGCTACCTCTTGACAACCCCGCATCCCATACGTTGTTCTTCCCATGAAGGTCTGCTGAGGCCTATGTCAGAAGTGCCTGTCCCATCTCCCCTACAAGGATGCCATCCAAACCCATATCTCTGAGTGGGAAAGAGTCAACACGGTGGGGGTGGTGGGTGGCTCAGTCAGTTAAGCCTCTGCCTCTGGCTCAGGTCAGGTCCTAGGATTGAGCCTCGAATTAGGTTCCCTGCTCAGCAAGGGGTCTGGTTCTCCCTCCACCCTACCTGTGTGCTCTCTCTCTCTCTGTCTCTCTCAAACAAATGAATGAATGAATGAATGAATAAATAAATAAATCTTTAAAAAAAAAGAGTTAACACAACGGACTTGTTTGTCCAGCACTAGCATATCGTTAGGAGGGTTTGCTTTGTGACTGACCCTTGGCCAACTCCTGGGAACAGCTCTTGGGAATGTTTCCTCTGTTACTAATGAATATGGTTGTTTTTGTCTACCTGGGGCACCCAGCCAGGCCATACCAACTTAAGACTTCCGGCGGACACTGGTTTCCTCCTAAGGGGTCTTAGTTTCAGAAATCATGGCTGGCCATGCAAGTAAATGAACCCAAATACCCAGGCCTCAATAAAAGTCCTGTGCTCAGAAGGGCCTCCTTGGTCAGAAGCACTTTGCTTGTGCCCCAGTTCTTTCTTGGAGGAACAGTGCATCCTGTGCGATTCCTTGAAAGACGGCTCTAGGAACCCGCGAATAGCTCCTGACAGACTCCATGAAAATGTCTTTTTCCTCTTGCTGATCCTGCCTTGTATCTTTTTGCTGTAACAAATATTAGTTCTGGATTTTGTGAGCCCTAGGGAATCATTGAAAATGTGAAACAATTACATTGCAGCATCCAGATCCAAAGCTAGTGTTCTCTAGGTTAGTGGTAGGCAAATATATATATATTTTTAAATGCCCAATCTTAAATACATTTTGCAAGTAATAATACTGTGACAATGACCTAACTCTGCAAGCTGTTACATAGTGCAGCTGTAGACAATTCATAAACAAACAGGTGTGGCTGTTTCAATACAATTGTATTTATAAAGGCAGGTGGTGGGGAGTGGGCAGGTTTGGTCCACGCACTGTATGTGGTTGGTTGACTGTTGCTGGAGGTAGTGGGCCATATTATTGGTTTGTTCAAACCTCACTTCCTGTAGTGTGATGATCTGAGCAAATTTAACTTGGAAGTTCAGCTTCTAACTGTGCAATCAATGTACAATGGGGGCTAACACATAAAAATATATATTAATCAACTGTCTGTAACACACATGTTTCCTGCTGGGCCTGCAAAACATAGACTCCTTGACTTGGGAGTAAATTCTCAATCAGCCTATCTGGTGCTTCTATACCCCCCTCGGAGGTAGGTCCCTTATCCATGGTCACTGTGATCACCTCTTGGGTAGGATTTGGGTGGTGTTTACCTTTAGGGCTTCACACAGCACACTTTCTCATGGCGAAGGCCTGAGAATTGCCTTGGTGGGGGTAGAGCCATCAACATCCTTAATTTCTCACTAATGGGTTAAAGGTTTTGTCCTCAAACTATCTCCTTAATACTTTAATTGAATTTTAAGCAGACTTTAAACTCCTTTTATTGAACTTCAAAGGATAGTAAACAAAACCAAGGATGTTACTAGATAATGGTCTTTTGAGTGTGTAATTTGGCCTGAGAAATTTATTTCCCAGAAATAGGTGCTGGTTAATGGCCTCTGTCTTGTTTTTTTGGGGGAACAATTCAGAGCAATAGGTCAATGTTAGGTGCTTGGGGAGTCACTCATCTGCATCTTTGCAGTGAGAGGGGATGGTCCCCTTTGCATGTGGTAATGAACAAGAGTTTTCTTGGGAGTTGCCTAGGCAATAAGATTTGCCTCAGTTCCCAGTCATATCACTTGGTAATATCTCTTACCCATGATTTTTATTGCCACTGACTTTAGCATGGGCTGCTAATTCAGTTTTTTTTCTACCTGTACAAAGTCAACTTCCAGTCAATTTTGGTTGCTTGGAGCATACCAAAAGGATCACTCAGAGGACAGTGAAACTTCTTTTTTTGGGACCAGATTATTCTCTTTTCTATAGGTCCTTATAGAAGAGTACTTTGGTCTCCACCAATGAAATGGAGATAAAAATTGTAGCTGTGTTGTTAGGTAGGATGTAATGGGAAGTCACTTGTATCAGAGGGCTTAAAGCTACCAGCAGAAGGGAGGAGGGGGAAGGGACAAAAGGCTCTGCACTCAGTGGAGAGTCTGCCTAAGATTCTCTTCTTCTTCCTCTGCCCCTCCCCTTGCTTGTTCTCTCTTTCTCAAATGAATAAATAAATCTTAAAAAAAAATATGTATGCAAGTTCCCTGTCCTCAACTCCAATACACTGAATGAAAGCCTCCTGTACCTACCTCCGAGGGGAGATAGTGTTTTGAAAGCTAGCTCCCTATTTCCTTATTGGTAACAAGTAATAAAAAGTTCTTTGATTTCAACACTTCCTTGGGTTGTGTCCAATTTAATGCACCCCAAGAAGTGAACCTCTTGAATTTGCTTACAGTGTCATCAGTTATTATGAGTGTTAAATGAGCGAATACAAGTAAACTGCTAGAAAAATGCCTGGTGGGGCACCTGGGTGGCTCAGTTGGTTAAGTGTTTGCCTTTGGTTAGGGTCACGGTCCCAGGGCACTGGGATGGAGCACACTGATGAGGGAGCAGAAGGCTAGCTGAGTAAAAAGCTTGAGCTACCTCCCTCCTCCCACTCTTGGGTGGGACTTATGTGACGGTCTTCCTGGAAGCTCTCAACTATCTTAAGGTTAATGCCTTGGTAAAGGGAAAAACAACCTTAACTTGACCATGGCAAGGACTCTGGTAACTGGTAGGTCCTCTTTAGCATATGAAAGTTCTTTTGAAAACCTCCCTTTTTCCTTACTTAACCCTACCCCCTAGTATATAGTCAATTGCTCTTCATGACCCCAGTGTGGTGCTTTCTGTCCACAGGTTCCAACCTTGTGCTTTAGTAAAAACACCATTTTGCACCAGAGACGTCTCAAGAATTTCTTGGTCGTGGGCTCTGGGCCTCCCTCATATTCCAAAACCACATCAACACTAAAACCTTGAAAATGTCCTTCTGAATCCTTTAGTTCTGCAGCCTCATTAGAAACATGGTGTAAGCCTAAAGCTACAACTGCTACCAGTTTTAATACAACAAAGGGTGCCAGTTTCTCAGCTCCAGATAATGGAATCCTCATCACTTTCTCCCTACTTCAAGTTAGCCAATTCTGTATGTTAATTTTCTTTTGATACCCCATTCCCGGTTCTAAACTCCATGTGACTAAGAATGATTTGCAAAAGGTGGAAAACACAAATCAAAATGGCTTAACCAAAAATAAAGAGCTGAGGACTTGTTAGTTAAGAGAGGAGTTCAAGGAACACAAAAGCCATTGCTTGATCTGGAGGTTCCTGATATCCTCGGAGCTTCAGTTCTATATTTCTCTGAATTCCTTGGCTCTACTCTTCTTCATTATTCAATGTCATTTCTAGGTTGACTTCCATCCAGTTGTCAAGATAGTTAAATGGCTAAGAGAAGTTAGAGCCTCACCTCTATTCACCACACTATCCAGGATATAGACCCATTCTGGTTGCTCCTGTTAAAAGGATAAACTGAGGTATATTAAAACTTTAAAGAGTTTATTTGAGCAAAAATCAGTTTGAAGTAGGCAGCACCAAAGCACAAGTGGTCAGGAGTGCTGAGAGACAGGAGCTCTGGGAGAGATCTTTTATAGAGAAAAGTGGGAGCAAAATGAGGACATGATTGATTGGTTATAGCTTAATGCCTAGTTGGCTGTTTGTGCTTGGTTGTGCTTAGAGGGTTGATTGCATAACCTTGAGGCGTTTGCAGGCTTAGATTTTGGTCTGTTGCCTAGGCTGCCAAGGCATTAGAGCCACCTTAGTCTAATGGCCTTCTTGTTTAAGTGGTCAAAGAAGAAGGGAGGTTCCTTATGGGGGTGTAAGGTCTTCACTTACTCAAATGTTTTGGAAGACTAAAGATTCCATTGATCTCGTTGACTGCAGGGGACAGCTATTATACGCTGAATGCCAAAGCTCCATTCCCGTTTGTGTATAATATACTTTTCTTTGTTGCTGAGACTGGGGAGTTTAAGACAGTTTCTAGACTCCCTTTCAGATGATGTATTTCTGCCAACAAAGGTACCGATGTAAGATTGGAAAGGTGGGAAGAAACCAGGCTCTAGTTCTGGCTTCAACTAGCTCTGTAGGGTAGCAGAGTTGTGGAGATTTTGTTTTTTTTGTTTGTTTGTTCCCAGTGTCCAAGTTTCGTCTCATGAGTATCAGGAGGCATGGAAATGGGGCTTGAGTTTTAGTTGAGGCAATGTGATCTTGGGGCCAACAGCCTGGATCTTGGAGGAAACCATGTGGTACAGGAACTAGCAGTTCAACCAGCCACTTT
>LNAC01000495.1:385489-451673 GCA_002007465.1 Ailurus styani | reverse complement strand
TTTTTTTTTAATTTTATTTTTATTATTTGCCCAAGGGGTACAGGTCTGTGAATCATCAGGCTTACATCTTTCACAGCATTCACCAAAGCACAAACCCTCCCCAATGTCCATAACCCATCCACCCTATCCCTACCCTCCCACCCCCCAGCAACCCTCAGTTTGTTTTATGAGATTAGAAGTCTCTTATGTCAACCAGCCACTTTCTAATCATGCAGGTTTCTGGTAATAGGGACAGCAAGTGCCTTATTGGGCAAGTTCTTCTACGGTGTTTTGAGAATTATTTCTAAAGACTGAGACTTTGGCTTCCCTGGCTCCTCTAATGGTTTTAGAAGCACCCTGCCCTAAATGCCTTTCTGCTTAAGCTGTCTAGAATAGTTTCTGTTGTCTGCATCTGAATCAGTGCCCTGCTATATTCTAAGTGCCTCGAACAATAGTGGGCACATGGTACATAAACCAAAATTATTTATTACCTAGCTGGTTTTCCCCCCAGACACCTCTACCCCCAGATATCTTGTTTTTTATTGAGTGAAAATAATCCCAGTAAGATACCAGTTATGGACTGAGATATTAAGACCGGGATGATGGGCTGGCTACCCTGAGCACTGGAATTGAGGGTGGAGTATATAGTAAATCATATGGCTGACACTGAAGGAACAAAAATTCCCTAAAACAATCTAGATGTTATTTTTGGAGAGCAGGAAATAGCACCTGGGAGGCAAACAATGAATATGTAGTAGAGAGGCCTACTTTTAAAAAATTGTGTGCATTCTAAGAGGTGATGCTTATTTATTGCAGCTAATTTTATTTGAGAGACAAAAATACCACATATGGGATACTGGGAGCAATAGTCAAAAGGAATTGTTTGGGGCAATGCTATATACACCTCCTCTTTCCCCATATACCACTTACCCCTTCTTCAGTAGTATCAGAATCTGAATATTTAGTCTAGGGACATTGCTGTCCAAGTTAAAAATATATTTTCTAACTCTCAAGGAGCTAGGTGACTAAGTTACGGCCAATGAGATGTAAGCAAGTTTTGTGTATGACTTCTAAGAGAGTTCCTTACCAGGGAAGAGGCAAATATCATTTTGACCCTTCTACTTTTCCACTTTGCTGGCCTATAACCCAGATGTGATGGTTGGAGTTCTGACAGCTATTTTGGACCATGAGGTGACCTTGATGGTGTAATGAAAGAAGGGGGTCTTGACTCTCATTATAACTAATGATCTACTGTAGCAATTTTTGGTAGCTGATTTCCAAAATCATTTTGTGAGGCATAGGAAAACTATTTTGTTGAAACCAGTGCTGTTTTAAAGGCTTTCTGTCTTACACTGATGAATCTAATCATATCTAATACAGAAATAGTTAAGTCTTAAAGGATAGGGGTGTGACTTTAAATTCTTTAAGAGAAGGCACCGTATAGACTTATAAAAGAAAACAGAAAAGGAAAAATTGGACAAAATCAGAGACTAAGAGGCAAAGAATGCAGGGCAATTTTATCACAGTGAGTGTCAAACATTAATACCATCTTGTTGCTAATATTTATCTTTAAAACTTTCTATACAGCATTTGAATCTTCCATTTTGTGACTATAATATATCGTGATTTAGGCTACTAGAGCAATCAGACCACTCATTTTGAACCTTAAATCAAAAGCAAGTGATGGGGTGCCTGGGTGGCTCAGTGGGTTAAAGCCGCTGCCTTCGGCTCAGGTCATGATCTCAGGGTCCTGGGATCGAGGCCCGCATCGGGCTCTCTGCTCAGCAGGGAGCCTGCTTCCTCCTCTCTCTCTCTCTCTCTCTGCCTGCCTCTCAGCCTACTTGTGATCCGATCTCTCTGTGTCAAATAAATAAATAAAATCTTTAAAAAAAAAAAAAAAAAAAATAAACCTGCACTTGTCTGCTCCNAAAAAAAAGCAAGTGATGCCAGGCGGGGGAGCAGTAGAATCTCCTTGAATGTGGGGCTTTTGGGTGGTTCAGTTGGTTAAGTGTCTCCCTTCAGGCCCAGCCATGATCTCGAGGTCCTGGGATGGAGCCCCACGTGGGGCTCCTTGCTTTGCTGGAAGTCTGCTTCTCCCTCTCCCTCTGCTTGCCGCTTCCCCCACTTGTTCCCACCTGCTAGTGCGCGTAGGTAGACACTCTCTCGCTCAAATAAAGTCTTAAACAAACAAACAAACAACCCATCCTTGGATGTGCCAGTTAAAAATGGTGTCATGCAGCATCCAGCGTCTACAATGTGGGGGAGTGAGATATGAGATTTAAGAAATTAGTGGGGGCACCAACAGTGTTTCCTTTTTGAAGAAGTTCTCTGGTTGGATTTTGGCTGTAGTTCTGTGAACATTAAGAAAAGGAAAATTCATTTAAAATGCAGTCGGCGGGCGCCTGGGTGGCTCAGTGGGTTAAAGCCTCTGCCTTTGGCTCAGGTCATGATCTCAGGGTCCTAGGATAAAGGCCCGCATAGGGCTCCTTGCTCAGCAGGGAGCCTGCTTCCTTCTCTCTGCCTGCCTCTCAGCCTACCTGTGATCTCCCTCTCTGTCAAATAAATAAATAAAATCTTAAAAAAAATAAAATAAGATGCATTCAGCATGAAAAAACAAAATAAACAAAACAAACACTAAATGCTCTAATAAAGCTGAGTGCATAAAAAAAAAAAAACCCAAAATTAAAATGCAGTTGGGAGGGCACCTGGGTGGCTCACTGGGTTAAGCATCTGCCTTCAGTTCAGGTCATGATCCCAGGGTCCTGGGATTGAGTCCCACGTGAAGCTCCTTGCTCTGAGGGGAGCCTGCTTCTCCCTCTCCCTCTGCCTGCTGCTTGCCCGACTTGTGCTCTCTCTCTCTTTCTCTGACAAAATCTTAAAAAAAAAAAATGAAAAAAATGAAGCTGGGAGGTTAGCAGGGGGCGCTCTCATGCCCAACCTCTTGTGCTCAATTGCAGATGCTACTTTACTATCCCAGCAGGAGGAAGAAGCTTTTCTCCTTCCCTGGCAACAGCCCAGCCAATCAGAGACTGTCACGACTCAGCAAAAAACCACCGTACTTTGGACTTCCAGTTTACTCCAAAGGACTTTTCGTGTATAACAGCCTCCGCAGTTTACCCCGTTTCTGAAATCTTGAGAAGACCTTTCCTATCCTTTATTCTCTGAACTTGCTCCCCAGTGGTGTGGCAGTGCCCAAGTTTCTCTCCTAGGCAGGCCTCTCAACTCCAGGTGCTGTCGTGACCCTCCTTACCCAGGGCCCGTCTTCTCAACCCCTCACCTTTCCCCAGGGAGTGTGTTTTTTTCTCTGTTGGAAAAAAAAAATTACAAAAATAAATCTTAAAGCTTTATTCTCTGAACTTGCCTGTTGTTTTGCCTTCGCTTGTTGCAGTTCTTTGGTCTTCCCGAGTAAACCCATTTATGCTGGTAATGTAACTGGGGGTTTTACTTTTAAGGTTAACAGTTCTGGCTATGTTGTTGCTATTTGATTGTCTTCTCCAGTCTTACTTTTCAGCAGTTTAGCTTTCCATGGTTTCAGTTACCTGCAGTCAAGTGCAGGCTGGAAGCAGATGATCCTCCTTTTGATGTATTGTGGGAAGGTCAATAGTAGTCAAAGGCTGTGTGGTAATGCCTAGGTCAGTCACTTCACTTCATCTCATCATGTGGACATTTTATTTAATTTCGTTTTTAAAGATTTTATTTATGTATTAGAGAGAGAGACAGAGAGAGAGAGAGAGAGAGAGAGTAGGGAGAGCGACGGAGTGGCAAGCAGACTCTTGGCTGGGCAGGGAGCCTGATGGGGGACTCAGTCCCAGGACCCCTAGATCATGACTTGAGCCCAAGTCAGATGCTCAACTGACTGAGCCACCCAGGCGCCCCTCACGTGGGTGCTTTATCATCTCACATCATCACAAGAAGAAGGATGAATACAATCCAATAAGATATATTCAGACAGAGACTGCATTCATATAACTTTTACTGAATATATGATTCATTATTGTCATTAATCTCTTCATTAATCTTTTCCTGTGTCTGATTTATAAATTAAACTTTATCATAGGCATGTATGTATAGGAAAAAACTATATATAGGGTTCAGTACTTTCTGCAGTTTCAGACACCCACTGGGGGTCTTGGAACATATCCCCCATGGATAAGGGGACACTACTGTAATTCAGAGCTGGTAGCTCCCCAATATCTTTTTTACAATCCTTTTGTTTGCTTCCGTTAGTCAGAGTCAGTTTGTGTTGATTGCTAAAGTGAACTCCATCTGATACTCATCTTCTAATAATCATGCAGTATGTAATACTGCAAAGACAAGCTTTGATTTAAATAAGAAATTTCAACCTGACTTTTTTCTGAATTGATTTTAAATAACATCCATATGTTTCTCCAGGGGCGAGAAGTCTTAGGAGCCTCTTTGATTAGTCTTTTTGCCTTTCTAAATTCATGTTTCAAAACCAATTCATTTAAACTTGAAAAAGATGAATTTGGATTGAAATAATGAACCCATATGTTTCAAATGGATTTTGAATTTACCAAGAATAAGACTCCTTAAATCCACATTTGATAAATACTCATCTAAACCTGTTACAAATGTGACTTTATTTAATGTGTGTTAAAGTAATGCAGAATGAATGGGACATACTTTCTGTGTTCGGTGAGGTCAGTTGTCCCAAGATTTTTTCCATTTTTCAAGGAAACTTCTCTTAAGTGCCTGGCTCATAGTAGGTCCTTAATAAACATGTATTAATAATTCAATTTGGTAAGAGTAATAGGATGATTTTCATGGGATTCCATTTATGTAAGATTCTTGCACCTTAGAGAAATAATTTAGCAGCAGGAGTGTTGATAGTAGTAGAAAATGATATATGAACTTTGTAATTTTGTTATGCTGATTCAATGAGGACTAGTAGATACTTTAAACAAAACACAATCCTGATTTCTTTTGCACTTTATTTAACATTTCGGTGTTCGTTTCCAAGCACACAACAGTTTCTTTTCACTGCTGTAATCGATGAGCATTTTCTAAATAGGCATATGGACAAATTGCCTTATCTGGTGTGCATTCAGATTTGCACCAAACATACTGTATTTCATCCCTTGAAGTACAATGCTTCCTGATGGGGTAACAGAGGAAATATCATTATTTAATTTTATGCTTAATATCTCTCTGCCTCTGATGGTTTGTTATGTGGATTAAAATTTGTCCTTTTCTTTGAGAGATATAGGTTACCCATGATACTCGGGAATCACTGGCTTCAGAGCTTTGTTACTGAGCAGTCACCCCCTTTTTACATTTTTTGTTTTATCTTTTATTCTTTTTAACAAAACTTCCTTCATTCCCTCCTCTCCCCATTGTCAAGGAAAAATCTGTAGTTCATGCTGTGTTCCCTCTAGTCTGGGAGCTTCTCATGGTCAGGGCCGATGGCATTTTTTCTTTCAGTAACACTGTTACCTTCTCTGGGGTGTATGTGTAACATAATAGTCACTCAATGAAAGTCTACTGTGAAAATATAGCAGATGGAGATAGACTCAGTTTTTTACTGTGTGAGATACTGCACTTAAGTAGAAAAAGCACAAACTTTGGGGTCAGAAGCATAGTTTCAAATTATTCCTCTATTCCTTATGTAATAAATTATACTATATTACTTTCTTACTTAGGAAATGAGTAATATTACTGACTCTTATAGTCTCTGTGTCCTAAGGAAAGCAAAGATCGATTATTGAGAAGATTTAGAGGAGTAATGGTGTAACTGATTCATTCAGTGCCTGGTGTATGATAAGCAGCAGTAATGTTGCCCCACAACATTTTTTTTTACTGGCATTGATACTAGGGAGTGTAAAGCATATCATTTTAATTTTGTAGTGAAAGTATTGGGTAAATAGTTGAGAAAATTGAGTTCTGGTGTTCATTTTGATCTTGAGGAAGTTTGTATAAGATCTCTAAACTCTCTGGGTCTTAGTTTATCTTAAAATGAAAATATACTCTATCAAAGGATAAAAGGTAATGAAATAAACCAGATAAGAGGCCTTAAAAATTTAATAAATATACTCTCAGTGGTGTTACTAGTTTTTGTTTCTTTTAATTGTGCATAGTACAGTATATTGCCATTTGTGACAATTAAAAATACATATTTGTTACTACATACAAGTACTTATTCTGAGGCTAAGACGGTGTTACTAGAATGTCCCCAAGGGCTCACAGAAAATGTTGATTTAGACGTAATGATTACATTGACAAGTAATCTTAAGAAAGTACTATGGTTAAAGAAGCAATTTTTAAGATGATTTGAGCTAGAAGAGTTTGGACAGATTGAAAAGAGTGAAGACAGGTGGTGAAGAATGGGTTTTGGAATATCAGATGTGAAATGACAAGGACAGGAACAGAGATTTAACTGTGGGGGAGAAAAAAGTACTAGAAACATATAACTAATTTTCCAAAGGAAAACTGTTCAACTTGTCTTTGTGTGTAGAATTTTGCAATATGGTCTTTTATACACAGCTAACCCCTGACTAATAAAGCAGGGAGCAACTTGTTTATTATTTTTTCTTCATCTGGTAAGAAACCTGTTGTCTTATTTTGCTCCATTGCAGTCAAGTTCTCATAGTTCTCCCAATTCTTCAGTGCCACTCTGAAAGAAATTATATTTACTAAGTGTTTCAAACAAGAAAAAATATGTACATGTTTGAAGATGAATTTTATTTGCAAAATTATTAACAACCCTTCATTAGAATTTACATTTAGAAATAAAAATCTAGGCAGGGAAACATTCAAGGCTAACTACAAGTTCCAATTTGTGGGGTCTACACCCTCAGCACATAAATATCGACCATCCTCATTGCCATTTTTTAGAGGAAAATGCAGGCTGTTAGGATTATTAGTAAGCACTCTTGTTAAATCACGTGGATTATTTTGAAAAACAGACAGTAGCTTCTTGGTTTTTATGTTGGGAACTCCTTCTGTTCACCTCTTCCAGGTTGGACTTGTCAGGGATTTTGCTAAAGCCCCGAATTTCCTGGTCATGATCTGTCTGAGAGACACTGGCCATTCTCACTCCCCAAGCTTTACTGAAGACTGCCAAAACGTTATGCCAATCTGAACTTTTATAGTTTCATCTGCTATTCATCTGCCAACTAGATACCTCTACCTTGATACCTTATGGGCGCTTCAATCTCAGCATTCCTAAATTGTTTCCTCTTCTAACTTGTCCTTTCCCCATAGTCTCTCTCTCTCTTTCTCTCTCTCTTTTTAAAAGATTTTATTTATTTATTTGACAGAGAGAGAGAGAGAGAGAGAGAGAGAGAGAGAGAGAGAGAGAGATCACAAGTAGGCAGAGAGGCAGGCAGAGAGAGAGGAGGAAGCAGGCTCCTTGCTGAGCGGGGATCCCAATTCGGGGCTCGATCCCAGGACCCTGAGATCATGACCTGAGCCGAAGGCAGAGGCTTTAACCCACTGAGCCACCCAGGTGCCCCTAGTCTCTCTATCTTACTTGGTAGTATTACTTTCTATCCAGCAGCCATACAAGAAATCAGGAAGTTACTACAGATGCCACTCTTCCTATCTACCATACCGTAGGTGTGATGAAATCTTACCAATATCCCCACCTAAACAACTCTGGGTTGGGATCTCTTCTCTTTCTCCTTCTAATGCTCTTTGGGTTAACCCTCATCCTCTCATGCAATAGATTCCTACCTCATTTGCCCATGTCTGCACTTACGCTGCTGTGATTAATTCCTCGTCCTGACACCAGCGTGATCTCTTCAAAACCAAATTTGACTGTGTCACCTATTGGTATACAACCCTTTAAAGGAGCCCTAACTCTTACAGGATAAAATATCACAGAAGCAACTCCATGATTTAGCACCTGCCAACTTCATTCCCCACCCTTTCTCCTTTTTTCCCGTGTCTGATTGCTATTACTACCTTCTGCCTTTGCAGAAATCCTGCTAATGGTAGGAGTGTCAGTTCAGGTCCCCCTCTTTAGGAAGTCTTTCTGGATTCTCCTACTTGCTCTCATTGGGATCCTCAGAAAATGTCTTGCTCTGAGCTTTTGTCATAGTTTTGCATCTGTCTGTTGTCCTCACTGTGTTGCATTTTGATTCTCTCTCTTAACAGCTTCCAGACTATATTGTGGGTAACTTGAGGATAGGAACCATGGCTTGTTCTTTGTATTCAACATGCTTAACCCAGAGTTTGTACAGAATAGTGAGTCTNATAGGAACCATGGCTTGTTCTTTGTATTCAACATGCTTAACCCAGAGTTTGTACAGAATAGTAAGAGTCCTTTTTTGAAGAATGAAGGAATATATAGAAGGGCAATGAAATTATAAAAAGGGGGATATCTTTAAAAACATTTCATCTACAGGGCGCCTGGGTGGCTCAGTGGGTTAAAGCCGCTGCCTTCGGCTCAGGTCATGATCCCAGGGTCCTGGGATCGAGGCCCACATCGGGCTCTCTGCTCAGCAGGGAGCGTGCTTCCTCCTCTCTCCTCTCTCTCTGCCTGCCTCTCTGCCTACTTGTAATCTCTCTCTGTGTGTCAAATGAATAAATAAAATCTTAAAAAAAAAACATTTCATCTACATTTTACTATTTGTTCTTCCTCAGTTTTACTAATATTGTGACCAAAAAGTCACAGTGAACAAAATCATTGGCTAAGAGGGAAAGGAAAGCTACTGGGTTTTCTAGGTCGAAGAGTCATTTCCTTGCATTTCTCTCCATTTCTAGATCTAAGATCCAATTAGGTCTCTAAAATTTAAGCCTAAATCAGAGTAATCTGAAAGATAATATATGTCTTTCTTGACTTCCCATTTTAATAATTTTACTACCATTTATTTTTTTAAAGTATTTTATTTATTTATTTGAGAGAGAGAGAGAGAAATGAGAGTACAAGCAGAGTGAACGGTGGAGAGAGAGGGAAAAGAAGGCTCCCTGCTGAGCATGGAGCCCGACATGGGGCTCAATCCCAGGACCCCGAGAACATGACCTGAGCTGAAAGCAGCTGCTTAACTGACTGAGCCACCCAGGCGCCACATTTCACCACCATTTAAACAGTTTGATATCACTGTAAAAATCTATATAAAAATATTTAGGTCATAATCATTCGAAGACCATTCTGATCTACTCTGTGGGTGTGAGGATGGATGGCTTTATTGCCTTTCCATATTTTTTGCTTTGGTTTATTTATTTATTTTTCCTCCAGAGAGTTCGTTTGTTGTACTTAATCCCATACTTAATAATAAAACTAAGTTTAAGTCCTCTATTTAAGCATGATATATTTTAATGAAATAAACTCAAATATTAAAATAAGTAGTCAGATGCCACCTTCTGGCTCCTGAAGAAAAGGAGAAAGAAAATCAATAGTTGTACACAAATTGGTATATTGAAGGTGACTGTCAGTTGCTTTAGTTTGATTTGTTTCCCGCCCTTACACACATATGGTGTATCATGCTGTATCTCCAGGCCGTGTCACCCGCACATAGTATAGCAATGGTAAGGAAGAAACACAAAATGAGTGACTTTGATCTTCAAAGTTACCTAATTTCCCTTTGCTCAAAAGCAGTTGTTAGAGCTCTAGAGTTAAAACGTCTTCCAAAGAAATGTAAATAGCCGTCTGTGCAACTTCAGTCTCAAGCATAAATCTAGAGACCCAGGAAATATTGTCACCATAAATCCTAGTGGCAACAAAGTCCACAGAGAGAGAAGAGAATCATGTTCCTTTGGTGACTACAAATTAAGCTAGTGGATTCCCCCACCTTGCAAGGAGTGGAAAGACTTCTACTCTCATTCTTCTTCTTTTCTAACTCTGGGTTCCACAAACCCCTATCTTCAGGAAGATGTTCAAAAGTGAATTCTATAAGGTGATAGAAGTGTTACTTTTTAAAACTGTCCTTTATATGTTCTCATCAGATTGATAATATGGCTGAACCATTAATAATGTTTGTTAGTAAGATGGGTTTTCTATGATTGGGGTATAACTGTGATATCAGGTTGGTTTTTTTGTTTTTGTTTTTTTTTTTTGCCTGTGGTTGTGGTTGTTATAAGTTGATTTTCTGGAAAAATACAATAAAACTCAGGACATGTAGGATCTTGCTGGTGACAGCTGGAGGGAACTTTCCTAAGAATTAGGAAACCAATTTCATAGAGCCCTCAGGTGCTTTACTATTGAATCGTGAAAATATGAAGTCAACAGCCCTTTGTTTAGCAAACCATCGTCATGAATTTCTGAGTATGCAAACCTGAGCCCAAACATTATTTGAGATGAGGGATGGAGATGAATCAGAACAGTGAGTTGGAGGCTATCTTGTAGAGATAGGGAAGGACATAGAAAGTTACATTCAAAGTTGGCCATGATCAATGAGAAATTACTCATGGTAGGAAATGCCCAGCGGAGTCCTGAATTCTATCTGATAGCTAATTTTAAGATTTTTAAAATATTGTTTATGTAATTCTCACACATTGTTGCCAAAAACCATCAGTAAATTGGGCTCTACAGGTACAGTATTGTATTAAGCATGTTTGAGAAAAATGAAAGAAACCAGGAGAATGGTAAATGTGATTTGAAGTAATGTATAAGAGGAACAAGATAACGTGAAACTAAACTTTTGACTGACACAAGAAAAAGAAGCCACTGGTAACCAGAAAAAAAGGAAATCAAGACTGCCCTTAGAAATTAGTTAGTTGGGTTAAAGTCTTTTTTTTTTTAAAGATCTTATTCATTTATTTGATGGAGAGAGAGAGAAAGTACAAGCAGGGGGAGTGGCAGGCCGAGGGAGAGGGAGAAGAAGACTTCCTGCTGAGCTGGGAGCCCAGTGCAGGGCTCCGTGCAGGGCTCCGTCCCAGCACCCTGGGATCATGACCTGAGCTGAAGGCAGATGCCTAACTGACTAAGCCATCCAGTCGTCCCTGGGTAAAAGTCTTTTTATTGAAAAGTTGAATGACAGGTTAAGCTCAGAAGGTGGGAGAACTTTCAGTTTGGGGTGACTTTTATGGAAGCCTATTGTCTCACATAAACAAATCCTTAAAAACATTTCATGAAATGAGTGAGTTCTATGGCATTCACAACAGTCACATCAAATGAAGCTTAGACAAATGAAAAATATTATCCACTTTGATTTGTAGTCTCCTCTATGTACTGTAAGTTCTTTGAGCATAGTTATTTTACTTTTAAATTTTAAAATCCTGCATTTTTGTTTCTGACACTACTTTTGAATGGAATGTAACAGGGTTATGCATTGATGTAACCCAATGGCTTACAAACATTTCTATTTGCAGAATTAGTTTTCTCACAAAATCTTGAATGGGAAAAAATAAGATAAGCAAGTAGAAGTACTAGAGCTGAAGTAAAGGGTAGGTTTCAAGTGATGGGTGAAATTGCATCAAATAATCCTGCAGGGTAAGAGGAAAGAATAACTAATAACTTCTGGTGTGTCCTGGTCCTCTCCAAACCCACTGTGTCATCCTATGGTTTTAAATGTGCTCAGAATAACAACCTCATCAGAAAACTTTTGACATAATTAACCATGATCTTCTATCTCTTTTGTATTTGCTTTCTGGAATGTTGAAAAATAATTTGCCACTTGTTTTTCTTTCTCTTAACAGACTTTGTTTACTGAAGTTACTTTGTATCCTTGGTTTTTATTGCTCCTGTTGGGGAGGAAGACCTTCCACTGCCCTTCTAGGTCCCTCTAGCTGGACTTAGAATCAGATTGTTATGAGACAGAGTAACAGGAGAAAATAAAATTTAATAGTGTGTATATGGGGAATCCACACAGACATGAAATTTTAAAGACTGTGAGGCAACATGAAGCTTATTATATGAGCTAAGGAGAGGAGTAGGGTCTAAGGATGCAAAGGGGCAGAAGGCCATTGGTAGAAAGGTAAAAGATGTTTAGAAAAACAAAGGTTGCCCTACTGTGCAGTTAAGTTTCTTCAGTAAAGGGGAGTCTCTGTTAATAGCTCTCTTCCTGAGGACGGGTTGAGAGCTTTTCCTGCATCTGCTGGGTTCTGATTACTTTTAACTCAAGATAACATTCATGCCAAAGTGGCCCATTTTGTGGCAGTCTGCCCTTGGCCCCTATACTTCCCACCCAACCTTTAATGATTCCCAAGTTGCAATGGAACCAGCATTGTCTGTCTTCCTCTATTTGCTTTTGAAATCTTCCCCTTGCTTCTTCCTGTATATTCTCCGGTTTGTCTATACTATGTCCTCCATTCTCATTTTGCTTTGCTTCCTCAATCCCAATATCTTACTCAAAATTCCTTTGCCATTTGCTTCTCCTATAATGACAAACTAACTTCCCATAGCTGCTCTATGAGGGAATGTTATTCATTTAATGAGCACTTTTGGAGAGCTTCTTATGTGCTCAACCCAGTTTCAAGCAATGCAGAAGTTATGTGAAAAATCATGTCATGGAAGTAAACAAAATGAGTTAAATCTAAATATAGATAAAGAAAATTGGGGCCCCAGGTGGCTCAGTTGGTTAAGCCGCTGCCTTCAGCTCAGGTCCCCGAAGCCCCACATCAGGCTCCCTGCTCTGCAGAGAGCCTGCTTCTCTCTCTCCCTCTGTCTGCTGCTCTGCTTTCTTGTGCTTTCTCTGTCAAATAAATAAATAAATAAATAAATAAATAAATAAAAAGAAAATCTGAGTTACATTTCCAACATGGAACCCTTCACTGAAGCCTAAAGGTTGCAGAAATTCAAGGTAAAGTACATGCCAGAGCAGACTAGAGTTAGATTAGGAAAGATTCACAGAGTTAGAAAGAAGAATACTTGATCAAGGAATCAGAATAACTTACCGAGAGCAAAATGTGGTAGTCTATCTCATTTCAAATTTTGTCAGTGTTACTGGAATGAGGAGTCCAAAAAATGATGTAGGTGTAGCGCACTTGGAGTTTTGGAAGTATTTCACAAAACACCTGACAATTTTCTTATTGATTAGATAATATATAAAATGCATATGAATATAACTAGATGGGCTTATTGAATGACAGAAGCCAAGGGATATGGATGATGGGTTTGTATAACACATAGGAAAGATTCCATGGCTAGACCCTAACATTCTTCCCTCTTCTCTTTTGTATCTATCATTTTAGTTTTTGACTCAGATGGACATATGTAAAGCAAGCTTATTAGATGTGAAGATAATACAGAGCTAGGAAGGTCTCCCTACCAAAGTTATGGNAATTCAAGGTAAAGTACATGCCAGAGCAGACTAGAGTTAGATTAGGAAAGATTCACAGAGTTAGAAAGAAGAATAGTGGTCTGCACTATTAACTTTAGGGCCACTGCTCAAATAAAGGATGAGAGTGAGGGGTTCAGTGGCAGCAAAGTTTAAAAAGGCATGGGGCTTCCACATTCCATTGAATTCAGTATGAGTCAGCAGTGTAATGGGCTGTCAAAACAAAGTTAATTCTGCTTATTGCTATGGGCTGAGTTGTGTTCCCCCAAAATTCATATGATGAAACCCTAACCTCCAGTTTGATGATATTTGGAGATGTGACCTTTAAGAAATTAGGTAGATGAGGTCATG
The DNA here is from genome assembly GCA_002007465.1 of Ailurus styani. Taxonomy (NCBI): domain Eukaryota; kingdom Metazoa; phylum Chordata; class Mammalia; order Carnivora; family Ailuridae; genus Ailurus; species Ailurus styani. Next base: position 438,165 of record LNAC01000495.1, on the reverse strand, counting down.
AGGGTGGGGCTTTCATGATAGGATTAGTACCCTTATAAGAAGAGGTACCAGAATGCTTGCGCTTGTTCTTTTTTTCTGCCTGCAACATGAGGAGTGAGGGACAAGTGCCAACTGCAAGCCAGGAAGATAGCACTCACCAGAACCCGACAGTTGTTGGCACCCTGATCTTGGACTTCCAGCCTCCAGAACTCTGAGAAAGTGAACTTCTGTTATTTAAGCCACCCAATCTGTGATATTTTTTTTCATGGCACCCTGAACTGATAAATACAAGTATCTTGCATGAATAAGATTTCTTGATCTTTAAAAAATATATTTTCTGAAAGCCTCTGATTACATTCAATACGTTAATTTTATTTTAAATATAATTTCAGTTGTTCTTGGCACATAATGTCCTCTTGAGATTGAGCCCCTTGGAAAACCATAAGTGGTCACTAATTCTATTAGCAAGCTTGTCCTCAAACTTACTCTCCAGAGAGAAGAACATATATTTTTAAAGGGCCACAAGTCAAACCAAATAATTTGAGCTACATATGCAGGTCTAATATGTCCTGGAAAACACAATTATGCTATTTATAGTTAATGAAACTTGTATTCTAAGCCATGAAAATGAACACAGACACATCGTAAGTAGCCACAATAAAATAGGTATTGCGAGCTGGAAGTTGAGGATAGAGTTGCATATGGAAAAATTAGTGGGGTTTACATGGATATGGGGTCAATAACATGGTTCGAGTTTGGGCTACATGTTAAAAATTCAAAGTTTTTGTTTGATATATACACTTGGACTATGACTAATTTATAACACCCAGTGAACTAAATAAGTTGAAGAACTTAGTCTGAAATCTATTATCATATTCGTTTCTTTAACACTTGTGAAAATGTCGCTGATGGCACTTCATGAATTTCTGCGAATTCCCTTTTTTAGTACTTTAGTAAGGAAGTGTGAAAGAAACCATGATCAAATTAACGCTAAAACATTTCCATAGGCTAGAAAAAAATCTGCCTAGAAACCAGGCCTGGAGGAGGAACAAGCAGTCCAACGTGAACTTTTGGTTACTGTTGAGTGTTTTTGTTTTTCTGAATGTGGGCCTGTGAAGAAGAGGTGAGAAGCAGTGCTGAGCCGTGGTCTCTCTGGAAATCCTCTGCCTCCCGCTATCTTGGAGCTGGAGTGTGGTAAATTGCTAGAGGTGATATACAACATATGGAAGAGGAATGGATGTGATGAGACAGACATAATTTATCTGTCTTTCTCATTTCTCTGCTATTTTCCCACTCCTTCCTATTTATAAATATTGTCAAATTTCATCTACTTCCCGTCTCTTTCCTTCTGTATTTGATAACATTGACTTCTAATCCTTATTAATTCTGATTTGATTTTCAAACTTAGTTTGCTTTTGTGGAGAGAGGAAAGGAAAGAAACTGGGTCACTAACACCCATGAAAATGGTGTAAAGGGTAATGCAATGGGATGGTAGGATTTAGACGGTGCTCCAGTAAGCCAAAGGAAGCAAGGGATAAATGGAAAGGAAAGAAAAAGCATCAAGGTAGTGGGCTTTCTAATCAGACTTAATCTCCAGCCGTGTTTTGCAGGGCCCATTCAAGATTCTAAGGGGAAATATATAAGTGGGCATTTTATGGTGTATGAAGACATGCACAAAAAGGTTTCCTTTGGCACATTTTCTGAAATCTCTCTTCCACCATAGGGAATTTGACCCAAAGAGCTTCTGACCCCCAAGACAGATGACCTCTAGGATTTCTGCAAAGACTCACATAGAGAGGTGAGAGGTTAATTTCCCCAGTACTTCAGAGAACCTCTGGTCACTGGCCATATAAAACCAATGGTTTAGGCAATGTTGGATCTCCTTACCCTAAATGCAAAATATTTCTGTGCCTGACTCATTTTATACTTAGAAGACATGTGCCGTATATTCTTTAAGGAAAGCCAAGATAGGAAAAACATTTAGTTTTTATATAATAGACACATAGGAGCTAATTTCTTCAAAGATCATTTTAGACTTGCAGAAAAATTGCAAAGAATTCCTAAATAAGCTTTACCGAGATTCCTCAAATGAAAACATTTTACCAGACATTTTACCACATTTGCTTTATTATTTTCTGTATCCCTACACACACACTCACACACACACATGAACACACTTCTTTCCTGAAATGTTTAAGGGTAATTTGCAGACAGGTTACTGTCTGTAACCTGGGAGTCTCTTTAGTCATTGGGATGTAACTTTTGTTTAGGTTTATTCACAAGATAAGGTTATTTAATGTACACAACAAACTGACAAATGAAGTTTATAAGCAATTATTTTGTAAATAAGCTTTCAGGAACGTTTCTATTGTGAAGTCCAAGTGTACTTTATGTTTCTGTTTTATTCTAAATAAGCAAATACAGCTAACAATGTTTGTATGGTAACTATGTGGAGAAATTTAGAAGGAACAAAATGTGATTTAATACCCTTTCTTGAATGCCTGCCATAAGCAAGGCACTTTACAAGAGATGTGTGTGTGTGTGTGTGTGTGTGTGTGTGTATCAACAGTGTACCTAACAATAATTTTTTTTTCTTAATGACAATGTCTTAAAGAAGGTATAATTATCCTCATTTTACTTTCAAAGAAACTGTACCTCAAAGAAATTAAGTAACTTGCATATAGTTACACAACCAGTAAACGCTGGAACTGTAATTTCCAAGCATCTTTAAAGCATCTTTTTTTTTAATATAGCAAATTTTAGAAAAAACAAACCTTAGTTTATTGCTAATCTTCATCTCCCCCAAAAAATGAAGCTGGCCAATAGCAAAATTCAACACAAGTTTCTTCTTGAAGATGGCTTGGGATGAACTTTAATTTCCATCAGTAATTCATTACTAAGTTATATCAGTTGATGTGTGGGGAAGTTAAGCAAATGTCTCAAGGTCACTCACTCTCTGAGTGCTGGATTTGGTAGAATATTCTGGAAAAAAAATGGTCTCTGCTCATCACGTTTCTGAAGCAATTAAAAAATGGCTTTCTCAGTTAGCATAATAATTGTGTATTCATGATTTTGAAATCACATTTTTTAAAAGATTTTATTTATTTGAGAGAGAGCGAGAGCATGTGCATGTGCAGAAGGGAGGAGGAAGGAAGTAAGAGAAAGGATTAAGGAGGAAGAAGGGAGGAGGGAGGAGGTGCAGAGGGAGAGGGAGAAGCAGACTCCCCTCTCAGCAGGGAGCACTAGATCCCAGGACCCTGAGATCATGACCTGAAGGCAGGCACTTACCTGACTGAGCCAACCAGGCACCCCACTGAGATCACTTTTTTTTTTTTTTTGAGTCAGCTTTGAAAATTTGTATTTTTTTTCTGGAAAATTAACTGATTCTGGTATTTTAAATTTCATTTAGTATAATTTTATATTTTTTTAGAACAATTAGAGAATTTTTAATTATTTCTCTAGGTCTGTTGTATATTCTTTGTTTCTTTTGTTTATGAACTTGGATCTTTTACTTTAAAAATCATCTATGTTTGTTAGTCTTTTCTAAGAAACAGCTCTTAAATTTATCACTCTACATTTTTCTTTTCCTAATTAATTTTTTTTTGCTTTTATCTTTATTTTTCTAGCTTCTCGAATTGAACTTCACCAATTAGGTTTTTAACTGCCAAAACCAATGTGTTTTCCTTAGTTCCCATGCAACTTGATCTCTCTGTAGTATTTAATGTTTTTGGACAGAAATTTTTTCTTAAAATGATCTTCTCCTATAGATTTTTTTTTAACCCTAGGGTTCTTTTTTCCCCTTAACTTCTCAGTCTACTTTTTGTTTTCATCATTAGCTCATCTTCTTCCTATTTTTCAAATGAAAATCCCTTCAGATGTAGCTCTTGCTTCTGAACTCTTACCTTTACTCTTGAGATTACAACAGCTTTTTGGACTTCAACCACCATTTTCAAGAAAATGATCTTTAACAATTTTATCGACATATAATTTACACATCCTAAGATTCATTCATCGTAAATGTACAATTTAGTGGTTTTTCATAAATTTACAGAATTGTGCAACCATTGCCACAATCCAGTTTTAAAACATGTCCATCACCCCAAAAAGTGCTTTCTTGCCCATCTGGAGTTAATTCCTGCTCCCACCCGCAGTTCAAGGCAAAAACTGACCTGCTTTCTACTTCTATAAACTTAGCTTTTTTGGACATTTCATATAAATGGAATCAGGCAATCGGGTAGTCTTTTGTGTTTGGCTTCATTCACTTAGCATGTTTTTGAGGTTCATCTAGGTATGGGCAGTTTGTTCCTTTTTCTTATTGAGTAGAATTACACTATAGAGGCACCCTATATTTTGTTTATCCACTAACAGTCTACGGACATTGCGATTTTTTCAACATTGGTTTATTGTGAATAAAGCAGCTATGAGCATTCAAATCTTTGTGTGGGCATATGTTTTATTTTTCTTGGAATGCTTTCTAAGTGTGGAATGGTTAGTTTTTGTTGATGTTTCAAAGAAACATCTGAACTGTTCTCCAGAGTGGCTGTTCCACTTTACCTGCCCCCCGGCAGCCTAGGAGAGATCCAATTTGTCCACAGTTTTGCCAATACAGAGCTCTTTGGTCTTTTTTATTGTAGTCATCCTAACGGGTGTGAAGTATCTTATTTTGCTTTTATGTATATAATTTTTTAACTTAGTACCCTCGGTCCTGGCCTACTCTTAAAGGTCTAGGTATGTGTTTTCAGCAAACTGCTACTATTTCCACTTGGCTATTTCACAGTCATATTCATTTTAACATGGGAGAAACCAAACCTCTCTCTTGACTCCTAATATTGGTTTACTTTTAGAGGTCCCTGTTCTTTAAAAATAGTAGCATTGTTTTCTCTCCCAGTTTTAAGCATTTCAAATCATCTCTATGCTTCTTGTCTTGAGCTCCTCATATTTAATCAGCCAGAAAATTCTACAAATTATTTCTTTTCTTTTCTTTTTCTTGAGAGAGAATGAGATATCTGGGGGCCGGTGGGGTAGGCGAGTTCTTAGTAGGCTCTAGGCCCAGCACAGAGCCCGTTTTAGGACTCTGTCTCAGGACCCTGAGATCATGACCTGAGCCGAAATCAAAAGTCAGATGCTTAACTGTCTGAACCACCCAGGTACCCCTACAAATTATTTGTTAATATCATATGTAACATTTCCTCCCTACTTCCATTACCTTAATTCCAGTCTAAACTATTTCTAAATAATTATGTAAAACATTTTGCTCATTGTATTTCCATTGCTCTCTATTTTGGAACTATCAAGATATAGTAGTTTTTATTTTGTTGTATTTTCTAGCCACATCCCCTTAGGGACTCAAAATTATTTAATGTCCTTGTACTCTCTTTCATAACATGTTACTTCTCATTGTTAATTCCATAGGGCTCCAATCCAACTTTTTCATCTGAAGAAATTCTTCAGCTCCAGTTACACGGAGATTCCTCTGAACATGTCTGTGTATTTCAACCTGGAGGCTTTAGCAATAACTGCATCCCGCCCACCTCACTTGGAATTAGCAGCATAACTGAAGTCTCATTTTCTGTGTGAAGGGTTTACCAACTGCCCATGCTTATATAAGCTAATCCAGTGTGGCCTTCCATTTATTTATTTATTTCTTGAATACTTTGAGAACTTCCTGGGAGCCAGGCTTTGTGCTAAGTGCTGAAATGCAAAGTGGATATATTACAATTCAGTGTGATGAAGCAGTATATAAAGATGCAATTACAAGTAATATGTTGCTATAACAGTTGAGCTATAGACAGGATATTATAGTCAAAAACAAGGAGAGGCACAAAGCCCATCTTGACTTAGGCTGAGTGTGGGTGATAGTTGAACTGAATCTTGAATGATGATGAGGGTGATGAGGATGGGGGCAAGAAATTCTAGAAACAGAGGCAAAGACAGAGGTAAGAAGTAGCCCAGTGTGATTGGAAGTTACCAGCAGAAAGGGTCTATGGACACTTGTGGCATCACACATAGATCAGTGAGCATGAATATAGGGAAGAATTTAGAGACCAAGGCATGAAACATCTTGTTTCTTGTGCCAACAATTCAGACTCGATGCTGTGGATAGTGTGACCCCACAGGGCTTTGAATAGGGGAGTGAAACGGTTAGTTGTGTGTTGTATGCCATTCATTTTGACAACTGTGTGAGGGACAACTTTGATCAGGACTGGACTGTTGGAAGGGGACTAGATGGGTGTCATTTCAGTGATGAAATAGTGGATGCTTAAGTGGATGGTAGTAATGGTTATAAAGAGAATGGGATGACTGTGAGAAAGATTTTGTAGGTATAATTGGCTGTATGAAGTAGATGTTTGAATGTGGCAGGGAGAGTGATTGAGAGAAAGAGTTGAGAATAACTCCCAGATTTCTGGCTTTGTTTACTAGACGTACCAGTTAGGACATCAAATGAACATATTTTGGATACCACTCATGAGTTGCATAATACTTTGTAGTGCACCTTTTAATGGATATCATGGCTGTCTTCCTATACCACCGATCAAAGTATTTGAGGAAAGAATCTAGCTTCTGTATGTTTTGCAGAAATGAAAATGACATGGCTTTATTATTTTTTTCTCTGAAAAAAAATGGTGTCTGCTTGCATTAAAAAGTTAATAAATTTTGGGAAGAGTGAAAAAAAATTCAGTATCACCTCAAAAATATTACCTAACACTGGAAATAGAGCTAAGATTCAGTGTGAAGTGTGTTAAAACTCTCTTTTAACTCATCGTATTATCATGTACATATTTGGATGCTTGATTTATATAATGAGTTCTAATTTTGCCTGTAGCATGTTATTACACAGATGAACTATATACACAAATCAATGTTATCTTGGTTTATTCATAGGATGTTTCCAATTTCTCAATCGAACAATCAGTGCTGAAAAAAACCTTCCATATACATTTAGACTTCATTGTTAGTGTCCTTTCTCCATTCCCTAAGATTAAAGTCCCCAAATACTGCATAACATAGGGATTCTTTCTGACCTGAACTCTGACTCTTTCTCTAGTTTTGTCTCCAGCTCCTTCTCAAGGTGCATCACTTTGTGCCAATACCAACGCATTTATAACTCAAAATAAACCATGTTATGTCATGATTTTAAGCCTTTGACATCTTCTCTCTGCTAGAACGCTATTGAATTTCTCCTCACTCTAAAGATCAGCTCAAGGTTATCTTTCCTTGATTCTCTTCCAGAGAGTTGACCATCTTCTCGTTTCTGCTGTGCACATTCCTGTCAAATTTCCTACCGCCCTGTATTGTAAATTTTGGTTTGCATGTCTGTATTCCACACTAGAATATAAACTTTTCGCATTTAGGAACTGTATTTCAGTTAGTTTCTTATCCTAGATTTTGGCACTGTTTTAGCACATAGTTAAGGCTCACTTTATGATTATTTAATTCAATTGACATTGAGACATTTTCAGTGGCCTGGTAGCGTAGATGGCCAAACCTAATTCAAAGACTGAGGAATTTAGAAATCCTCCTGAAAGCAAGAGTGCTCCTCCAAAAACCTTAATTTTATTCACATTGCTTGAATTTTTTAAAAAGTTTTTTATTTATTCATTTGAGAGAGAGCACGAGTCTGAGAGCATGAGCAGGGGGTAGGGTGGGAGGGAGAGGGAGAAGCAGACTCCATGCTGAGCAGGGAGCCTGATTAGGGCTTTATCCCAGAAGCCTGAGATCTGACCTGAACAGAAGGCAGACGCTTAACCGACTGAGCCACCTAGGCACCCCTGTTTGAATTTTCTGATATGGAGCACAGTTTAAAAAAGTCTATAGACTTTATTACAATCTAAGGTAAGATCAGATGTAACCTAAGAGTTTTTTCAAAAATCTCTTGATGCTACTCATGTTTCATTTGAAGGAAAAGAAAAAAAAAACACTTCAGTGCTTCCTTGTTAATTATCTCAAGGAGCAAGCAAATCACTGCAGAAGGGAGCATTTTTCCCCATTTTGGCAGCAAAGTAGGGACGAGTGAAAAGCAGGAGTCAGAAGTCAATTATATAAATAATTAAATAACAATATCATATGCACCCACAATTGTATTTTCAAAATTTTGCCAATGTATAGATAATATTCCTCCATTACTTTGGGGGGCTTGATCCCAGGACGCTGGGATCATGACCTGAGCCGAAGGCAGATGCTTAACTAACTAAGCCACCCAGGCACCCCTTAAAAGTCTTTTTAATACAAATTAAAACTTCTGTTTCTTTTTAAAATGTGTACCATTTTTCTGTAACCATCTCCAATACAGGAATCTCTATACAAGTTAAAAATTCTCTTAAACTAATGTCATAGCCAGTGCCTTCTGAGAGGTCTGTAGCTCACAGACATTTTTATTCTGTAATTCCTAATTAATGATTCATGGATACTTGAGATGGTATCTTAAAGTCTTATTTGTAATGTTCTCCAGTCCTTAGAAAAGTCCGTGGAAAATAATTAACTGTAATCCAACTAGTTCTGTGTGTTTGTCAGGACACTTTTTGACTGCAATTTACGGTAAGCAAATTTTTGGCTCACATAACTGGAAAATTCAGCAGTGCAGCTGGAATCAGCTCTGTCTAGATCAAACTATTCAGAGGATGTCTTCAAAGCTCACACTGTGACTTTCTTTAGTATAAATCCTCTTCGCAAGTGAGTCAGTGGCCACTGTCTTTGGCAAACATATAAAGAAGATTTCACTGGACTTAGTTTGGCTCACTGTGTTTGATCAACTGGGTTATTGTGATGGGTCAGAATGGAGTCATCCCTGTGCCTGGAGTGGGAAAAGGATCAGGCTTGCCTGAGGCATGTGGGGTGGGCTTTCTGCAGACAAAAGTTCTCTAGTACCAGACAAAGTGGGGGAAGTTGCCCTGGAGAGACAAAATCAAGAGGTGACCACTAAAATAATTTTTCCACTATAGGAAGTCGAAGTATAAAATGAAAGCCATTTTTTCTCCTTGCAAATGAAATATTGGTAATTTATAACATTACATATCCATTTTTTTAAAGATTTTATTTATTTATTTGACACAGAGAGAGAGATTACAAGTAGGCAGAGAGGCAGGCAGAGAGACAGGGAGAGGAGGAAGCAGGCTCCCTGCTGAGCAGAGAGCCAGATGCGGGCCTCGATCCCAGGACGCTGAGATCATGACCTGAGCCAAAAGCAGAGGCTTTAACCCACTGAGCCACCCAGGCTCCCAACATATCCAATTATTTGGCCTTACTTTTTAGTACCTGGGAATGTGGAGTTTAGGGAAATGTAGTTGAGCCTGAACTCCTAGAGTTACTCCTATATTTGCCACATTCACTTCTATATTTGCCAAATTACACAGCCAGGAAGATTCTAAGACCTGACCCTGATACATATTCTCAGAGAATCTGCATTAAACATGCTTTTGAAATACAGGATTCTCAGAAAGTGAACAGGGTATCCTTTAATGGGCCATCTGTAAAACCATTTCTGAATGACAGAAGAAACTTAGTGAAACATAAAGATTTTCTATAAATTCTGATAGAATTTATAGAAGTATAAAGTATAAAGTGCTCCCTGACCAGCCTCCTGGTGATATAAATTGGTAATAAATGGGAGCATGAATTTATTGGGCTTGAGCTCTGTAAAATAGCTTATATGATATCAGCCTACAAGGATGTGAGTAATTTAAAAATTATCTGTTTTTCGTTGACCCCTTTAATGTATTCTACTTTATTCATAGTCTCAATTTTCACTTCTCTGAAGCTAAACAATTGGTGAAATAAATCTAATTAGTATTTATTGCAGTTTGTCTAGTATAAAAAAATCTATTCCCTAGGTTTTGAGGGATAATTCAAATGACAAGGGAATATGGTGACAATCATTAGGAATTAAAGATAGCACGTTAAAAATTTTAGTTATTTCTTAGAGTTCACTCTAATTCCTGTATTTCTGATATCTTAAACTAGATATTTTATTTTCAGAATAAAATTTTACAACACTATGTTTACAAGTATATCACTATATCATCATCATCAGTATCAACCACATTTGTTTGGCACACTGAATATTTAAAATATGCTTAAAATATACTAATTTCATCTTTTATAAGAAACTGCATAAAATGGTGAATAAAGAAAAAAAAAGGTAGTTAGGGCTGGGTTCAGCCCTAGACATTCCATTTGTTTATATCCTCACAAGATTTTTATAAATATTAAATGGGATAACCTATATGAAAGTGACTAGCTTGCAGAGAGGAATTTTTGTAGATGTGCAAAAGAATTTTCTTTCCCATTTCAATTCTTATTTTCCTTTCCTTTTTTTTTGTTCCTCTCTCTTTTTATCTTTTCCATCCCTCCTTTCTTTTCCATTTTTTTCCTCCTTCCTTATAATTTCTTGCTTCTGAAGGGGAGCACAATTTGCCACCCCAAAGTATATCTCTTTGTTATAAGGATTATCTTGAGCTGGTCATTATTCTGATTTTTCATTATTTTTTTTTAATTGAAGTGTAGTTGACATTGAGCTGGTTATACTTAAAAAACAGCACACACTGGAAAATCTCTGAAAATGGAATAAAAATTACCCCTTTGTAAGAGACATTTACATTTATAAGGAAAATCCCCACTTGTAAGTGTGTCCCTTTCTGTATCAAGAAAGAAGGATGGAGATGCCTGAGTGGCTCAGTCAGGAAACGTCTGCCTTCGGCTCAGGTCATGATCCCAGACTGCTGGGATCCAGTCTTGCATCGGGCTCCTTGCTCACCAGGGAGCCTTCTTCCCCCTCTGCCTGTCTCCCTAGGCTTGTGCTTGTTCTCTCTCTCTCTGGCTCAGACAAATGAATAAATACGATCTTAAAAAAAAAAAAAAAAAGAAGAGAAGGATGACTCAAAATCTCTAGAAACTCTTATCATTGGAGAAGACACAGACTTAAATCTGCATAACAACCTACCCTCTTTTACTGTGCTTTACCTAAAAACCTCCCAGAAATGGTTGCCCATCCCCCAAATATCTTCTTTTGTCTTTACCTGGAAATGGTATTTAAGGTGGTGACTTAGGCCATTTGAGGGAGTAATTCAGTTTCCCTGGGTCTTTCCCATGTATAAGGGAGGTATATGTGTTATAAAACCTGTTTTTCTCCTGTCTTTTATTACATGGGGGATATCAGCTAAGAGCCTAGCAGTGCAGAGGGAAAATTATTTTTCTTCCCCCACATTTGTCTCAGATTATCCTTTTCTGTCTTATTCTTAAGTTCCATGTAGTTCCTTAGAGCCTCAAGCTCATATCCTTCAAGGTTTAAGTCCAGTAGGTAAGACAGTATCTCTGTAGAAGTTCTTCCTACACATTCAAGGATTCACTCTGGACTAACTTGGCATCTACTCCTAAATCAATCAGTGTTTCAAGAGATTTGGTGTACTGATTGATATGCATTGGGTTACGTAGTGCAGGAGTGGAAATGTGTGGAGAGAGAATGAAATAGAGTATTTTCTTTAAAGGAAACTTTGGGTCCTTCTACCAGAAGAAAATTACTGGATGCTGGATAATCAAGATCCAACAAACGTTCACTACATTTCCTATAAGGAGCTCGTAATTTAGCTGAAGAGACAAAATATCTAATGTATTATGTATGTAATGAAAATAATGTAGGTTGGGGCACCTGGGTGGCTCAGTGGGTTAAAGCCTCTGCCTTCGGCTCAGGTCGTGATCTCAGGGTCCTGGGATAGAGCCCCGCATCTGGCTCTCTGCTCGGCAGAGAGCCTGCTTCTCCCTCTCTCTGCCTGCCTCTCTGCCTACGTTTAATCTCTCTCTCTGTCAAATAAATAAATAAAAATCTTTTAAAAAACAGAAAGAAAATAATGTAGCTGAACCCAAGTTTATATGCCCAATGCACGACAAAGGCAATACTGAGACATTAAATAAGTATTAGGGAAAGGGTTTACCTGAGATGCAACCACACAAGAGACTGGAGGGCAGGCCACAAGTCCACCTCCCTGAAGGGTTGAGGTTGGGTGTATTTAAGGTTAAGGGATTTAAAGATAAGGATATCATGGGGTATACAGGTTGAATAGAATATGCTGATTGGATATAGGGAAAAGAGGAGTGACTGTCTTCCTTTCTGAGCATGTGCATTCAAGAATCATGTCTCCTTATGGGACACATGTGGTGCAAAAATTGACAAAGTAACCAAGACAAATGGGGGGAGATCTTGGTGTGCGTCATCGCAGAGGTTATTGTCATTCTCTCTTAGTCCCTTCTGCACAGTTGCAAACATTCTTTGTGGTTTGCTACGGTCCTAGTTAGTCTGCAAAACAGGCTCATAAATCAACCAGGTTAGCCAGTTTTCTTAAGGTAGAATGGTCAAGCATTTGTTAATGTGTTGGTTTCAATAACTAATAAAAAAATGTCCTGTAGAATTGCTGTTAAATAAGTTTATCTTTATGATGATTTCTGTAGAGCAGGCAATATCTGTAGTGGTTATGAACACAGTCTAGAGCCAGGGACCCTAGGTTTGATTCCAGATCTACCACTTGATCAACTTAAATTCTTAAATTCTCTATAACACAGTTTTCACATTTATTTTAGTAATAGCATCTACCTTATATGGTTATGAGTTAATGCCTGTAAAGCACATAGAATCTTGCTGACATATAATAAGCAGATATAAGTGTTCGCTACTATTCTTATTATTTGAAAGGACATCTGTTTCAGTTGGAGTAAGACTAACTCAAGATAGATAAGCTGAGAGAAGTAGGAAGATCATTCCAAATAGAAACAACCAGGTGACTAAAAGCATGAAGAAAGGTGTATTCACGTTTAAGGAACAAGTATCCATAGAGATCACAATACAAAAACATAAGAACTCATCTCTCAGAATCTTTGTGACTTTCTCAACCTACTCCCTTTCCTTGGTATCTTTTCACTTTATGTTCCTGTTTCTTTAGATTCTTCCTTCCTCATCTTTTAACACCCATACTACATTTTACCTCTCTTAAGTAGGGAGGTCTTATTGAAGTGAGGTCACTATCTAAAACTGTTGGCAGCCCGGTCACCCAGATTTTGAATCAGAGATGTAATATCAACACAGGTTAAGTTACAATCCTTCCACCACTTCATCAGTTCTTTCCTCCCAAGGGTTCTGATGACTCTATGCTTAGGTCCCATAGATATTCCTGAGTACTCATCTTGCTTGGCTTCTTTGAATTATGTTACCTTGCTAATCACCCAGTCACTTTCTCCCAGAGATGTTCCTTTGTCAATGTCTTGGTGAAGTGACCTATTGAGGTGTTGTTGCTCCTGTATTTTTTTTAAAGATTTTATTAATTTATATGACAGAGAGAGAGATCACAGTAGGCAGAGAGGCAGGCAGAGAGAGGAGGAAGCAGGCTCCCCGCTGAGCAGGGAGCCCGATGCGGGCCTCGATACCAGGACCCTGAGATCATGACCTGAGCTGAAGGCAGAGGCTTTAACCCACTGAGCCACTCAGGTGCCTGTTGCTTCTGTATTGATGGTTATTCCTTCACAGTCTACTTTCTGGAACTTCCTCTCATGCTCTTATATTAGTGTTCTTCAAGTTGTTTCCTGGGCCACTTTCTTTTGCCACTCTACATAGTTACTCACTTTCTCCTGTGACTCCAAATATAATACATGGGCTAATGTCTCTCAGATCTCTATTTCCAATACAGTTTTCTCTCCTGAGACAAAAGTCCGTGAAGACATCTGCCAACATCTCCTATCCGAAGGGATATAAATATAATGGGAATATAATGGGAAAAGAAATCATAGTAAACCTAAAATGGGACTATTTATCTTCCCAACAAACCTGTCTTCCTGTGCTCATTACCATCTACCCAGATGTCTGATCTCAAATTGGGTCTTCATCCTTACGTTCTCTGTATTACTAACCTTCTAAATATCTTGAGTCTATTCACTTAACTTCTCTAGAGCCACAACTTTGTCCTTACTATCTTCATTCCCCCTAACCCCAACTCCATTCTTGTAATTGCCTCCAAAATGGTCATTCTCACTCCAGGCTTATTCCTCTCTAATCTATTATCCATAGCCTTTTTTTTTTGTCTTCCTAATGACCAAATTTGATTAGACCATGCCCCTCTGTGAGGTTATTCAATGGTCTCCTATTGCTTTTGAGCAAAATCCAAAATATTACAGGCTTCTTGATTTCATCTTTAGTCTCATTTTTTATTACTTCCTCTATCTTGCCCTGTTTTTAGGCACTAAACCCCTTTTTGCCCTCTAGGCTTCTATTTGTGTTGTTCTCTCTCTAGATTATTTTTCTTCTCTTCTTTGGTTAAATCATTCTCTCTTTGACACTCTCTAATCCTTTGTTTCCAAAGGATTAGTGTTTCACTAAAAGCACTGGATTCTCCACATGCTCTGGTACCAATTCATTTTTGTCTCCTGCAAGATCTCTCTGTCTTCTAAGACCAAACACTTTATTGACCTGTTCTCGAATAATCAATAGAGACCTCAGGATTTCCCAACTAGTGGTCTTCATCATCCTCTACATTCAACCTTCATCCTCTTTGGTACTCTCCATTTCAAATGATGACCTTTCATCCCCATAACTGTCCATGTTGAATTCTGGGAATTAGTCTTCATTCCTTCTTCTCTATTTCACGCATAGTCAGTGAATCTCTAGATTTTCCTGAGTTTACTGTCTCAGTAATTCTCAGGTGTCATTGTGCTTCCCTCTATTGCTGCTCCCACTGTGTTTCGATCCTCATCATTTCTGATAACAATGATAAGAATAGCTAATGTTCATTTTTACGGGATGGTGCTTTACAGTGTTTTACATACATTATTTTAGTTAATTCTCATAGAAAATTCCTTTGAAATAGAGACTGCTATTTTTGTCTTTATGTAGATCAGAAACTGGAGGGTCAGAGAAATTTGGTAACATGTCTGAAGTCACACAGCTACTCAGAGCTCATACATTCTTATAGGGGCTCTAAAATACAATGACAAAGATTCCTTTGTTTTGTAATGGTTACTCTGAAAGTCAGATACTTGTACTTAAAATCTTTCTTGAACTTTTGTCAGAAGATGTCACATGGCCTACATAAAATCCTGTGTTCTAGATTGAATCATTAAAAACATTTTCTGTGACTCTTTCCTGCTGACATTGATGTTGCCTTTCAAACCAAATTTGGGTCAAAAGAGTAGTAAACAGACAGAGTTACTAAAGGCAGAACAGTCTCTTGTCTCTCTTCCCTTTCTACAGTGGCGTGAGCTTCCTTAGAGCTTTGAATCCCCAAACTCTGGAAGGGTTTCAGCAGCCTTAATATTTTGTTTTTCAGCCCCCCTAAAGGAAAACTCAAATAGTGTCTCCACCACGTAACCATGCTCTCATTTTCCACCTTATCCTCACTAGCTCATTAGATGTCCACTGCTTGCCTCCCAAGCAGCTTTCCTAATTATGTTGGTGGCGCACAGCTTGTCTTCTTAAAGACTGTGTTTTTCACTCTGTTCGTGCCATTTCACTGGAGAGGAAATCTGCATCTGCGCTCCTATGGAAGCCAGAAGGTCACCACGTGAAAACGTGGAGGGCAAAAAATGTTGTCAGTAATGAGATCTCAGGCATTTGGAAAGTTCACAGGGTCCTTTGTACAACACTGAAGAATCCCTCTGTTTCCTCTGGTGCTGTTTCATGCTAATTTCAGAACACCAGCCAGTATAAGGCATCTCAACTCAAACTTCAGTTCACAGTGGAGCCCCTTTCATCCTTTTTTGCAGCAAGGCAGTTAGATTTATCTTGTTGATCTGCGGGAAAAAAAGGAATAAAGAAACACAGTCACATGAATATAACAGATGGAACAAATTGAAGGGTTTGCTCCTACCACTTTTCTCCTTATTAAAAGGAGAAGGGAAAATTGTTTTTCAATGGGGCACTGATGATTATGATTATTTAATATTTGAAAATTATGTGACATTCTAGAAACTCTAAGAGTTGCTGATATAGGCTGAATAACAGTAATGCCAGGTTAATTCTATCACAGTTACAGGGTTTTGGCATTAATTTTTGACTCTGGACTCCTCTGGTTATATCCAGTGAAGGAACAGAAAGCCAAGTTCACCCCTTCCCCTCTTTGTGACTTGTTTGATTCTGCTACACAGAGAAAGTCCCAGGGATGGCATGAAGGAAATAATTGACTCTCTGACCTCCTGCTGTGTGCCGTGGTGCCGCAGCTTCTTATTTAAACTGTGATGTTTGATTGGTGTATTGATATGCTCAGGAAATTGTGGGGTTGCACTCCCATAGATCACCTCATTATACTTCCCGCTCTCCTAGTTTTCCAACACTGTGTGATTCTTCCTCTAGGAATATGCCTTCATGGTACAGGAAAGAGAGAATACTGGTAAACTTCATGACTGAATGGATTCTACCCGCCACCCCCCCACACTGAGCTCCAAGTGTTTGAATTGTAGAATCAAAGAAATTCTAGCAAAATTATCTAGTCAAATCCCCCGACTTCAGGTTTTATTATCTGCATGTTGGGTAGCTAAGAGTCTTGCTCTTTCTTCATTAGTGGTTTTTTTAAAAGTATTTTTCTATTGAGAAGTGACTCATAGCCTTAAATTTGCTAGTCTTACAAGTAGAAAATGAACATTAATGCTATTTTTTCCCCTAGGCTGTCACATAAGATGGTCAGTGAAAGGTCCTTTGGGGCTTAAGAAGTTGTTTTAATAGAACAGAAACTACCAAGTCCTTTTGCACTTGCTGTTATTTTTATTTATTTATTTATTTCTACAGAGGGAGAGAGAGAGAGAGAAATAGGGGTGGGATGGGGGGAAGGGCAGGAAGAAGGAGAGAGAGAATCTTAAGCAGGCTCCACACCCAGCCTGGAGCCTATTGAGTGGCTTGATCTCACAGCCCCGAGATCATGACCTGAGCCAAAGTCAAGAGTTGGATGCCCAACCAACTGAGCCATCCAGGCACCCCCTGTGCTGTGTAGTCATGTTGGTTTAAAGCACCAGATCATCTATTTTTCAACTTGTTGATGTCATCCTATAGTCAAGGCCTTAGTATAAAACCATTTGTAGAATTTTAGCATATAAAGGGTATGTTCAATAATAGCTTGAATAAATGGTGATTTTTACTTAACTGTTATGATTTTGTCTAGTTTTTCATTTAATTATGTCATTTCAAGAGGCACCTGGGTGGTTCAGCTGGTTAAGCATTGAACTCTTGATTTTGGCTTGGGTCACGATCTTAGGGTGATGAGATCAAGCCCCATGTTGGGCTCCATGCTCAGCAGGCAGTCTGCTCGAGATTCTCTCCCTCTGCCCCTTCCCCCACTCATGCCTCTCTCTTTCTAAAATAAATAAACAAATCCTTTAAAAAATTGTGTCATTTTACTACTATTGCAAGGTTAAATGATACAGGTCTCACTTTTTCCTCCTTGTACGTACCTACCTACCTGACTTCTCATATTTTAGGTGCAGCATTACATACTATTTCTTTGGGGAAGCCTTCTCTGACTTGACCCTGATTTCCACCTTGTCCTGCCTATACCATTTTACACTCATCATGTAATGTGCTTTCCTTTGTAGCCCTTATCAGAAGTGTAATTATATACAGACTTGCAAATTTATTGTCTGTCAGTAATTTAATGTCTGTCACTCCCAGGAAACTATGAGCATAACCACAGTAGAGCTATGTTTATCTTGTGTGATACTGTGGAGAAAACAATATGTACATAAAATACTTAGTGAATTTATAAATGATTTCCAAAGATATATTTAACATTTGACCCAAAGCTTGCTTGCTTTATTTATTTATTTAAAGATTTTATTTATTTATTTGTCAGAGAGAGAAAGAGAGAGGCAGAGATAGACAATATAAGGAAGGGGAGCAGCAGACAGAGGGAGAAGCAGGCTCCCTGCTGAGCAAGGAGCCCAATGGGGAACTCAGTTCCAGGACCCTGGGATCATGACTGAGCCAAAGGCAAACACTTAACTGACTGAGCCACCCATGAATCCCTGACCCAATGCTTCAATCATAATTTGTAACAAGAAATTCAATTCTAAAAATTTGGAGGGATAATGACTCAGGCTCCTTTAGAGAAGAAAAAGGTCATCTACAAAGGAACAAGAAACAAGAATGAGATTAACAACTGATTTAGTAATGGATACCTGAGATACTAGAAATAAATGGTCCAATATTTTTAAAAATTTTTATTTCAATGATACAATGTTTTGAGAATTCTGAAGGAAAAATATTTTATTTTATTTTACTTTTATTTTATTTTACTTTTTTGCAGGAAAAATATTTTAAAGCTAGAATCCTATACCCAGCGAAAATTGAATTCAACTTTGAGGGTAAAAAAAAGGCA
Organism: Ailurus styani; assembly: GCA_002007465.1. Taxonomy (NCBI): domain Eukaryota; kingdom Metazoa; phylum Chordata; class Mammalia; order Carnivora; family Ailuridae; genus Ailurus; species Ailurus styani. The sequence continues at coordinate 419,851 of LNAC01000495.1, read as the reverse complement.
TTTTTGGTTATTGATGAATTCAGGAAGTTTATCATTTGCAGATTTTTTCTACAAAGATTACTGAAGGATATACTTTACTAATCCCAAATGACTCTGCACACACATACACACACAGAATATGCTTTCTCCCTATGCCAACACATTCATCCCCAAATCCAAAGCTAAGCCAGAAATAAAATCCAAGATCTCTATCTGAAAGGTGCTTGAGCCAGACATGGGCAGCTGTTGACATACTTGGGGTTGGGGGAAAATTATTACCTTGATAACATTTTAATGAATTTGTTCAAAATGTAGTGGTAACTATCGTAACTTAAAAAGGAGGAAAATTTCTATACCAATTAAGAAGAAAGAAAAATCTGTCATTGTAAAAGCATAAGAAGAAAAAGCGGGGAAAAACAACAGAAAAACATAGGATAAAAGGTGGCAAGATAAGTTCAAATATATTGGTAATTAAAATATTGAAAAGAAGATACAGAGGAGAGGATGATCATCTTGTTTTCCTATATTGACATCATTCTTTAATAGTGGAGGAACCAGTTTTGAATTGACTTAAGCACCTTTGAATGTTTCCTTTCACCACTTCCTCTCCCTTCCTAAACTTTTTAGCCTATTAGTCTAATTTAAAAAAAATTGATGGCATCAAAACTGAAGCTTTTGAATCACCCTCTCTGATGATGAGTTAGTCCTCTCTTTAGAAAGGTGTGGGCAGCTTTTTGTGTGTTTTTTTATCCCTAGATATTCACACATAACAACTTTTTTTGGTTTTGTTTTTTAAGAGAGAGAGCATGCCGAGCGTAAGTGGAGGGGTACGGTGGGGAGGGACAGAGGGAGAGGGAGAGAGAGAATCGTAAGCAGGGGCAGGCTCCACACTCAGCACTGAGCCCAATGTGGGGCTGGATCTCACAACTCTGAGATCATGACCTGAGCCGAAATCAGAGTTGGACGCTCAACCGACTGAGCCACCCAGGTGCCCCATGTAACCAGTGATAACGGTGAATCATTGATTTACCATATAGATCATTTAGGATGAAAGAATCCATTGTTGAATAGTAGTAGGGCTAATTCAGGATATTGTTTACCACCCATGTCCGTAGGTTACAGTCAAAAAAGAAAATGAGTCACAGAAGTCCAAAACACTGAATATCTACAAATGAATGAAAGGTTTCGAAAGTGGAAAGTATTAGGATCAGAGTCATGATAGAGATAAAAGATCCTGAAAACAATACTTTGAGAGCTTTTAAAATAAAAAGATATAAATAAGGAATGGCTAGGGAGTCTGTATTTGAGATTTTTTAACACTTAGTGAAAGTGTTAATAAAATAATTTTTTGAGCCCAAGTTTCATGATTTTAGAATTAGTTTTTTTGATTTTACGAGAAGTAAAGACATAGTCTTTCTGTAGCATTTCTTTCTCATTTGACCTTCTGATCCATACAGAACACACACAAACTATTAAAAACATGAAATTAAAAAAGATATTTTTATAACTTTAAAAAATATGACTTAGAAAATTCTCTTCAATTCCTTTTGCCTTTGCGTTATGTGGTGAAGTGTTCAGATTTTGCCAAATTAGTTGGCTGAAATAGGAATGCTGATTTATTTGAATGGACATGTGGCAACATTGTTTTGTAAAAGCTGCTCATACATGATAGTTAAAAAAGAAAGAGAGAGAACGTTCTAGAGAGCTTTACATCTCCAAATGGAACGAAGTACAAAACTTAGTCAACTTTGGGATGATCTGAATAATATTCACACATCCTGTCTTTTGCATGTTTTGTGGTATATCTGCTACCTTTCTGTAAAAAAAGGAGAAGGGAAGGTTCAGTGTTGTTCTTGGTATATTTAAACCGGTTTCCTCTCTCAAATAAACCCAGCAGGTAACAGCTGATACAGATGGAGAACCAAGTTTTAATTACCGTCAATAGCATCGCCTTCTCCACTTTGCCAAATGCTGCATGTTTCTGGCAGGCCACTCGGAGATTCTTCTCTTGGAGGCCTGCTTCTGCCTGCATCAGCGTGCATTCCCTTTGATAGTCCCACAGTGTGCACAATATACCCCAGAACACACACTGCTCAGGGTAATATGTCTCTAATGCTCTGAAATCAATGGGAACACAGCCTTTTTTTGCCTGACAGTCTTGTCAGGGTGTATTATCTGGTTTAGGCTGTGGCTTCAGTTCATAGCAGTCGTCAGTTAAATTTCCCTTTCTGAAGCTGAGCAAAGTGTGGTAATGTCACAGCCACAGGCGACTGCCGTTCATAGGACGGTTACCAGAGAAGCATAGCCTCCTGGCTTGTCACACTGTATATATCTCAGGGTCTTCGCTTCCTTCCTAGTCAGAGATTTCCAAGAATGTTGCCTGGAGCAGTCATGGGATGCAAAAGAGAGAGATTTTTGTTCTGCACTTAGCAACATTACCACACTTCACACTCAGTTTCTGATAAGGGGAAATTTAACTGACTTGCTCTGAACTCCATCTATCAGATAATACACTCTGACAGGGCTGCGGATAAAGGCTAGAAAACCTACTAATTTATATTTCATTATCTCTGCACTTGGCTTAATCTGTTATCTTTTGCTAAGTGTTACAAAGATGACAAGGAGAGCTGAACTGAAGGGGGAAAGGGGAACCCGGACCCCACAGGGGATGTGGGAAGGCACACGAGATAATCCAGCATCCTGTGTTGAGAAGCTGCGTGTCAGGGGATAACCTTGGAGTCTGTGTCAAGATTAGAAGAGGTGGGGCAATCTTGCACAGGTGGAGAGTGGAGGGGCCATTTCTAGCATCTGCGGGATCTTACCGTGCCTCAGAAAACAAACTAAGGATGATGGGAGTTATCTCGGTGCTCAGGCACTTCCTGGCCCTGATCGCAGGTGGGACACTCAGGAGCCGGAAGAAAATGACCTTGGCAGTACTTTGCCATTGGTACTGAAAAAGACCGTTTTAAATACTGATGTATGTTTATTAGCCCCAATGAACTACTAGTCGGGGTATATATAAGGCTTAATTAATTCAGGGAGAACTCTACTTTCCTCCAAGTACCTCTACTACCTTCCTCTGGTTGTCAAAAACACTCCTGGAGGTGGGAGAGTGGGGCTTCATGTCCAATGTCTCTGTAGGAATGTAGCAGTTCAATTTGGAAGTTCTTTACCATAAGGATAAATCCACATTGGAATTGTCTTAGCTTTGAAAAGGAATTATACAATACAGATATTATAAAATAGAGATAATAAATTTAAGGGACTCTCTGGAATCTTGCCAAAGGATATTCTAGGCACTTGCTAATATTTATTTGTCAGGAACAAGGTCAGTCTTTGGGAATCTGAACATTGTAAAACTTCCTCGGAGCCTTTCCATTTTTCTTTACAAAAGAGCCATGCAGGCACCTTTGAGAGACGGTTAATCCTGACTCTCTTTTTGTTGATAAGAAGAGTATAGAGAGGAGGGTGGGTAAGTGCATACAGATCTCAGTTCAAGGTTAGCTCGTTCTGTCAATTATTCTAAGAGGAATTATAGCTCTCTTGGGGTCATGTTTAACGCAGAGCGTTACGAGCTGTTTATCTTCATTCTCAGGTTGGTCAAACTGCACTTCTTAGTGTGTAGTAAATGAGTCCTATGCTTAGAGCTTCTGTTCTCATGTCTGTAAAGTGGAATGGTGAGGAGGAGTAAGAAGATATGCTCTAACCATATTTTAGGGATGAAAAGTACCCAAAAGGTAGTTATTATAATCACATAATTTTATTTTATTTTTTATTAATTTTTATTTTTTTAAAAGATTTTATTTATTTTTTATTTGACAGAGAGAGAGAGCAGGCAGAGAGGCAGGCAGAGAGAGGAGGGGGCAGGCTCCTTGCTGAGAGGGCCCGATGCGGGGCTGAATCCCGGGACCCTGAGATCATGACCTGAGCCGAAGGCAGAGGCTTAATCCACTGAGCCACCCAGGTGCCGATCACAGAATTTTAGAGCTAAAAGGAACCACAGAGATACTTAGAAGAAAAGAACTAAACTAAGAGTGAGAATATGTGGATTCAACCTTAGTCAATCTACATTGACTCACTGCATGTCACCGCGAACACACTTTCTTTCCCCTGAGGTCTCAGGAGCACCTTCTGCAAGATGAGAGTATGTCAGTAGTTTATCTCTGAGAGTCCTTTCTGTTTTAACTCCTTGCCATGGTATCTACAGAGATGGACATCTGCCACGGTTACACAGGTGGTCGATGAGGCAACTAGCACCAGAGTCTCTGTTCTCTGCTCTCTTTCCAATGTTTCTTTCTTTTACCCTTCCTTCCTTCTTTCTCTCCCTTCCATCCCTCGCTCTCTCCCTTCCTTCCCTCCTTCTTCTTTGTGGTCTGTTTTTGTTCTCTAAGTTCATTCAAATTCTCGAAATTTTCGAGTACCTTAAGATTCAACATTGGGGTAGTAGTCACAATAAATAAATAGTAGTTATTATAGAGTAGCTTCTGATGGATTATTTAAACTTTAAGGCTGTGAAGCAGCTACTGAAACAACCTATATACATTTCAAATTATGGTACTGAAGTGCTTCTTTAGAATCCAAGAATAACTGCACGTTATCCTTAAAAATATGTCTTTCCCTAATGATGCACTCCAAATGACCATGTAAAACTAACGTCAGCTCCCAAGTTTTTCTGTTCTCACAGATGAGGTGCCCTGATTTTAGGGCTTCCTGTGAGCCCCTGGATGAGCCCTCACAACTCTGCTAAACTGCTTCTGACACAAACCAGCTGAGACTCACTCAGTTGTTCAACTTCTCCAGGGAATTCCAATAGTCCCCCAAGGGAGGCAGTGATGAGAACTTTATCATTTTGATTTTTCTCCACCTCGTACACAGTCAATTTTGGTTCCAGGTGTGCGTGCGTGTGTGTGTATGTGTGTGTGTGTGTGTGTGTGTGTGTGTGTGTCCTTGAATGCAGACTGGGAAATGGCCTTTCTGCTGTTTTATAGTTGCCCTTTCTATTAAATACTGCTATTTTGCTGTATGTAACTTTCTCTTCCTCTGGGGAGCTCTCCTCTCAACATCAGCAAATAAAGTAGATCCTGCAATTTATCATTCAACTTCCTAGCTAACATACAATTTTGAGGTACCGATGGAAGCCATATAATATTATTTGGGAACACTCCTCCATTCCTGATGTGTTTCTTTTCTGCGAAAGGAGCACTGTAACTATGTCTCTCTACACCTCACTATTGCATCTTTGGGGAGATGAAGAGGATTGTTTGGCCAGTAGTAGTGGGAACCACAGCTGGGCATGTGTGGCGCAGTCCCATGTTTCCTTTCTCTCTTTCCCACTGCTCCTCTAGTATTTCTGTCCCCTAGAGTTGGGAGTTGGAGTGAGATGTCAGCTTGCACCCAGTCTTGCTTGTGCCCTAGGATGAGCAATTCTGCCTCATTCTAGGATTCAGTAATGAGATCTTTGGGATTTCATGCTAAAGGGCATCCTCTAACCTAGTCCTTGCCTGTTTTAATGGTGTCCTTGTCTTTCATATTGTTCAGACCTTGGGTAGCAAAGAGGGGAGTTAGTTCTTGAAACCCTCTTGGAAAAACTATCCCCAATACAAAAAAAAGTATTAAAATGATGAATTATCTTAAGTGAACAAACCCTTAGGCATCATCTACTAAGTACCTAGGCATCTCAATTAGTCATTGAGAAAATAAAGATGAATTATGCATCATCCCTTTCTTAAAAGATTTCAGAGTTTAATGGGGTAGATTTATAGGGTGACTAGAGACATCAGAAAGGAGGGGACATATTAAGACACACAGATGGTTATCACAATCAACAATTCTAAATTATCTAGGAGTGTGGAATGCTAGTAGGGAGAGGAAATGAAGGCAAAAGATAAAATATCCAGTTACAAGTGGATTCCACTGGTAATTCATTTAGCCAACTATTTCACTTTTTCCTGTAGCTATCTTTTAAAAAAATTGTTCAAAAAATGTAACTCTTCATAAAAATATAACTTTTTCTGTGGACCAGGAAAGTTGAGTTTAAATATATAGCAAGTAAAAAAATAAATAAATAAAAATAAAATAGATGTGAGGGGCTCCTGGGTAGCTCAGTCGTTAAGCGTCTGCCTTCCGATCGGGTCATGGTCCCAGGGTCCTGGGATCGAGCCCTGCATCAGGGTCCCTGCTCTGCGGGGAGCCTATTCTCCCTCTCCCACTCCCCCTGCTTGTGTTCTCTCTCTCGCTGTGTCTCTCTCTGTCAAATAAATAAATAAAATATTTAAAAAAATAGATGTGTAGCAAGTAGAAAAATGAAAAATGAAAATGCAAAATGAAAGATATAATTTTTAATTACATGTGCCAAATTTTAATATTTTGGTGGCTAATGAATGAACAAACAAATTAGCCTCACTTTCCTAATTTACAAAGTAGGGGTCATAGCAACCAATTTATAAGGTTTTTGTAATGATTAGAGTTTAATGAGTTAAAAGGCTTGGCATGAAGTCAATGAATAATTAAAAAATAGTAAATTATTATTTATATTATGGCAAACATCTGTTTTTCAGTTGAGTAATTCCTTGAATCTGTCACTTAAAATCTGTGTGTCTTTTGCATAAGGAAATAATGTTCACCTCTTAAACTGTTTTTGAGTTGTTTTTGATATTACATAATCACAGTTGAACATGATCAAAATTTAGGTAGGAGTAGATTATATTGGGGTTGAGGTCAGAGGATGGAGTAAAATAAACTGAGGAAAAGACAGAAAAAAATAATGTTAATTTATAGTTAATAATCAATTTTAAGAGTTTTTAAGAGTAGACTTTTAAGAGTAGATTCTATTTAGATAAGCATTTATCATTTAATTGACTATGTTTGTTGACTTAGAGTGAATTACCTTTACCTCTGTAATTTTTAGCAAAAATTATTACCTTCTTTATTTTTATTTGAAAAATCCTACAGAATACTAGGAGTTACAAAGACAAGTGTTACCATATATATTTTTAAAGATTTTATTTCTTTATTTGAGAGAGAGACAGAGCACAAGCAGAAGGGAGAGAGAGGGAGAAGCAGACTCCCCTGCTGAGCAGGGAACACAATGTGGGGCTTGATCCCAGGACCCTCGGATCATGACCCGAGCCACAGGCAGATGCTTAGCCAACTGAACCACCTAGGCACCCCAACAAGTATTACCATATTAATTATAATTCCTACTCGACAAAATTTTCTCTATTCCATAGAATCCAAGGGAGGATTTGTTCATTGAGTGACATATTTCAATATTAGAAAAAAAATGAGCATAAATTGATAAACCCTAGTTGGAAGATTTTATTCATTGGCCATGACTCATGGTAAAGACATATGCTGTATTCATAGGAACACAAAACATGATGGAGGAGAGAGTAAAAGTGAGACAGAGAGAGCAAGAGAGAAAGAGAGTGAGAGAGAGGGAGAGAATATAACATTTACTCTCTGAAGGAACTATCACAATACTATTTCACTCTCTGCTTTCTTCCTTCTCTGACTTGCAAAATTAAGTAGTATTTTACTTTGGATCGCTTCACATTCACTCCTAATTTTTAGATTAGCCCACAAAAAGCAGAGGTTAAAGTTTATTTCTGGTTAGTCTGATTATCTGTAGACAAAAGAAATTTTGTCTATAAAAAACACCCACCTGGGTGGCTCAGTCAGTTGAGGGTCCGACCCTTGATTTCAGCTCAGGTTATGATCTCAGGGTTGTGAGATCGAGCTCCGAGACTGCCTAAGATTCTCTCTCTCTCCCTCTGCCCCACCTTGTCCACCCCACTCATGCTCACTCTCGCTCTCTCTCTTTCAAAAAAAAAAAAAAGTTCTTATCTGTGGATCCTGATGAAATCCTATCCCATTCATTATTCTCCATTGTGGAGACTTGTGAGTACTGCAATCTTCAGCCCTGTGTATGAAGCTGAGGGTAACTCTAAGCAAGTGTCTGGTTCTGGGGAACAACCCCATGTGCTCATTCAGGACCAGTGCATTGCATATGATGTGTTGCATTTTTAGTCATGAGTTATCTCCCTGAATGCCTTCTCTGACTTTGTAGAGAGAATTTAGTTTAGCATAGATTGTGCTGGAAGTAAGAGTTATCCTTATTCTGTGAAGCCAAAAATGTACTCCTCAAGGAGCCTGCTACAGTAAATCTGCAAGTTCATAATTCAAGGAATGCAGCACTCTATAGAATAAAGAATTATTGATTACTAGAAAAACTGGATGCTTTTAATTCAGGGTTTTTATGTTCTAGAGCATGCGTGTGTGCACGCACATGGGAAGTCCTACCTTGCCACACTTTCAATCTGCATTTATCCATTCATGTGCAATCCATCTAATCACATTGTAAACATGCACGTGTGCATGTGGTCATGCCCCCTCTTCCCCACAGAGGCATTCTCTAAGCTTTTCTTCCCAGTGGGGAGGGGTCACAATTGCTTCAGGCTCCACTAAGCACTAATTCTGAATTTTTCTGTTTATCCTGCTATATTTTGGGAGGACAATTTTTATAGGCAACATATGTCTACATTGGGAAAATAAATAATCCCCGAATCTTAGTGGCCTAACCAAGAGAAATTTTTATACTCCCGCCCATTATATCTCACTGGGGCATTCTACACCATTCATACATTCAGGAGATGTATTAATGCAGGTAACACCAGTTCAGCTGTGGCTTCAGCAGTCATAAGGGAGGGGGAAGAGAGAGCGAGCAGGTGAAAGTTTCATACTGCTCTTCTGTTTCAGCTTCTAAGTGACACATATCAGAGATTCCACTCACTACCATTGGCCAGAGCTAGTCACATGACCCCACCTAACTTCAAGAGGGCTGGGAAGTGTGATCTTCTGTGTAACCAGAAGGAGAAGGAAACCAAATGTTGGTGAGTGCTGGTAGTGTCTACCATACAAGACAACCCCATTTGGCTCTGGCAGTCTTTGGTTGAGTTTCAAAAGACAAAGCCACTTTGCTGACATCTCTATCAACCTTAAAATTTTGAAACTTCACTCTTGTCAGGACTTCCATGGCTGGTCAGATTCAGAAAAACTCATCCACGTTGACTAAGGTCAAAAGAGACTGAAGTATTCCCACCAACAGTGTAAAAGGGTTCCCCTTTCTCTGCATCCTCACCAACATTTGTTGTTTCCTGTCTTGTTAATTTTAGCCATTCTGACTTTAAGTTGTAATGTGGTATCTCATTATGGTTTTGGTTTGTATTTCCCTGATGGAAGTGATGTGGAGGATTTTTTTAATATGTCTTTTGGCCATTTTGTGTCTTCTTTGGAGAAGTGTCTGTAGGAGCTGAGATGTCCTTCAATGAATGAATGGATAAAGAAGACGTGGTTCATATATACAATAGAATAATACTCAGCCATCAGAAAGGATGAATATCTACCATTTACATCAACATGGATGGAACTGGAGGGTATTATGCTAAGTGAAATAAGTTAATTAGAGCAACACAATTATCATATGGTTTCAGTCATATGTGTAATATAAGGAATAGTGCAGAGAACAATAGGGGAAGGGAGGAAAAACTGAATGGAAAGAAATCAGAGAGGGAGACAAACCATATGAGAGTCTTTACTCTGGGAAACAAACTGAGGGTTGAGGAAAGAGAGGTGGGCGGGTGGATAGGGTAACTGGGTGATAGGAATTAAAGAGGGCATGGGATGTGATGAGCATGGGATGTTGTATTCAACGAATGAATCATTGAACATTATATCAAAAACTAAAGATGTACTATACCTTGGTTAATTGAATTTAAATAAAAAAAGAGACTGAAGTATAAATTGTCTTTGTCATCATGACAGCCAAAAAAAAAAAAAAAGCAAAGCCAAAACAAAAATACTCTAATATATTTTGGGCATTTGCTACTAAATTTTGTGATCTCTCCATACAATAGATACTAGCATATACAGGAATGAGAACTGTGGCTTAGTTAAAATATGCAACTCTCCTATGTCTTTCTAATTGCCTGGGTCACATTTTTTGGACCAAACCATTTTGACCTATCCTTTAAAGCAGTCCTTTTCCAATATTAGAGTAACTAGAAAGCAGAGTTAGTGAACAGAAGGTTATTTCTTTAGTAAAAATAGAATCCGAGCAAAAGGAGGTGAAAACTCATAAATTCCCAATCCCACTGTGATGAGATCTGGTGAGTCGTTCATACCCCACAGCAGAGTATACATATCTCTCAAACGACTGTACTCATAGCTGCTATACACAGCATTCCTCTCTTTCTCCCTCCCTCTCTATAGCTTCCCCTCCCTCAGTATTGAATTACTTAGTACAGCCACATGATCACATTTTTTTCATCTTAGGGCATCTTCTTTTATGTTTCATGCTAGTGATACAATAATCCAAGCAGTTGCTTTGATTAGGCTTGTTAATTTACCATTACATTCCAGTTCTGTCTTCCTGGACATTTTTACTAGAGTTTGGGGCACCCACCTAAGACCTTTACAGTCTGGGTCAAGATAGCCATATATGATAGGCTGATAAACATCTATGAATTTCTTATATGCACCTGGCATTATTCTAAGCATTACTCATAAATCAGTGGGAGAAAAAGAAAGACAGAGTTCATATTCTAAATATGGGAAGATAGACAAGAAACAAACAAAATAAATCCTATGACATAGCAAATATTGATAAACAAAGCAGGCACTGGAGAGACAGGTAGTTTGAGAGAAGGCTTCACTTGAGAAGGTGATTTCTGACTCCAAATGATGGCTGTGAAGAAGCAGATCATGAAGAGGAAAAAGGGAAGAACTTTTTATATGGAGGGAACAGCAAATTGAGAGGCCTTCAGGTAGAATTAGAACTTGAGAGGGTCACAGAGTTAGTAGTGTCCTTGGAAGAGTTCAAGCTTCAGGTAGACCAGGGCTTCTTAATCTCAGCCTATTTACATTTTGAGCCATATAATCACTTGTTGTGGGAGATGATACTGTTCACCATAAGATGTTTAGCAATATCCTTGGCCTCTACCCACCAGATGCTAATAGCATCTATGCAGCTATAAAAATGAATAAATGTCTCCAGACATTGCCAAACATTCCCTGCAGGAGCAGTATTGCTCCTGGTGGAGAATTAGAGTTAGAATGAAAAAGTAAAAGTTGTGCAAAGCTTTGTCTATCTATCTATCTATCTACCTATCTATCCATCACCCCTCACCCTACTAGACCTAACTTAAAAAAGGGAAAGTGCTGCTGAGTAAAGAAACTTCCATATTGCCCTGTTTCTCACCAGCAGTCATGAGGTAGAATGGTGAACGGCCTTCCCTCAGATCATTAGTTGCTGGAAATTAGGGGCTTGAGGTACCCAATCATCTCTAGATTAACTTTCCTGTGTTATCCTGTTGAGACCTTCCAAGGAAAGATCACAAGACATTTCTCCAACACAAGAACTTCTGGAAAGTTCCTTTGGGGCATCTCTGGTAGGTATTACCTCCTGGTCTTCCAGGCACCAAATTGGCCGGTAGTTCACATTACAGTCCTTCAGGTCAGATATCCCATCTATTTCAGACTTGTTAACTGTCAGAGATTGGCTTTATTTCCTGAATTGCCAACCTCATGATTTTCTCCTTGGATTCCCTACATTTTATTGCCCAAAGCAATATTGTAGAAAGTTTTTGACTTCCTGGTCTTCACTCATCATTCACCATTTTAACAAGATCATAATATGATCGACTGCTATCGATTTGCCTTTAGATCATGGTGTTCTGAGGAGACAGGCTGATTAGGTGTCCATTGATTCATTGATTGTCAAATCTCAGGGTTGGTTCTCAGCTTTGGATGTTGTTTGATTCATCTTCCCAGTGTATCAATCCACTGTCCTTCCTTGGAGATTAGCTTCTTTGATTGGGTTTGAATATGGCTTTATGTTTGATTGGTTTTCATCTTCTTTTCTAAAACTCTTTTCCTTTATTTATAAAGGGAAGATCTTATCAGAAAGACAAAATGAATCAGTGATACCCTATGGTTTCATCCTCATGTGCGCTCAGTGCTCTCTTCATCTGTTCCCATTAAGAAATCTTGGAGATTTATAGATCTATTCTTCTGTCAAATACACTTTAAAGTAACATAGACAGAGAGATTAAGTCCTTACTATTTATAGTCATTCAAAAAATGTTTTCAAATATTCTATCTGCCTTCTTGAAGATCTGCACTTGGTTTGCATTTCATTCAAATTATGTTTATAGGTGGGGAAACTTTGTTTGAATTCTAGTTCCTATGAAGCATATTTAGCACTGTTTCATCACTTTCTCCTCTGGTAAAAAGTGATTATAGATCTCTACCCATTGTCATGTAACACGTGTGGGAGGAACATAGGTCCATGCCTCACTGACTTTGTATTTGGCCATGTGATATGTAGGTGATATGTTTCACTCAATGATCATATCTGAAAAGATTTTGCAGGTATTTGCAGTTTTCTCCCAGCTCTTTTGGTTCTTTTCCTTTGTTCTTCTTTCCTTTGACACAAGAATGGACACATCACATAAAGGGTTGTTGTTTTAGCCTGGAAGCCTAGACTGAAGAACACCTGGAAACAGACCCAAACTCAGTTGTCATTGTGGAGAACTATAGCTGTGGTCTCACATCTACTGACTTGTCATGTGAAAAGAAAGAATATTGATTTTTGCAAGTCACTTAGCATTATTTGTTGTAGGCATCACCTAATGTGAGTTGAAGAATTCACACTCACTTCTGACAGAATAAAGAAAAGACTCAAAAGTATTTTTTTAATATTTATTTATTTACTTGAGAGAGAGTGAGCACAAGCACGGGGAGCAGCAGGCAGAGGGAGAAGCAGGCTCCCCGCTGACCAGAGAGGCCAGTGTGGAGCTCGATCCCAGGAAGCTGAGATCATGACCTGAGCTGAAGGCAGACACTTAACTGATTGAGTCACCCAAGCATCCCAAGACTCAAAAGTCTTATAAAATAATTTAGAAAGTCTTGTAGTCTGCCTATGCAATAGCCCACATCATAAACTAGCATGAAATTAAAGCCATGGTTAATCAAATGGATTGATTTTATAGCTTAATTGTTGATAATGATTATTTTCCCTCAATTATGAATAAATAAAACATTTGGTCTTGTATAAGATATCCAACTATCTTTATATGTTGATTGTGTATCATTTGCTGATTGCCTCATGTGTATGGAAATAAACTTTTTATGTGTTAAGACTTAAGGAAAAAACCCAACTATCTTTGGATGTGAAAACTGCAGATTAAAATGAATGATCTAGAAAGCACAGGATAGACATGGTTTAGTAAAATTGAGTAATGCTTATTCATTTGTTTGTTTTAATCGATGAACATTCACTGAACACTTAACATGAATAAGGTATGCTACTTAAGTAAGTTGTATTATCTTGTTGGATCTTAACAATCACTGTGGAAGGTGGTTTCTATTATTTTATACATTTTCTAAAGAGAAAACTGGCTTTGTAAGGTCAAATATCTCACCCAGTCTTATAAAATTAGTAAGTAGTTAGTCAGAAATGACTCATGAATTTTCCCAGATTTTAGAGCAACCACTACGGCACTATCTTACTTGTGAGAGATAGTAGCCAAGCCAAAATCTAGGAACAGCTTTTGATTTAGGATTTACATTGTATATAGAGAATATTACACTGTACATCTCTATTATTTCCTCTCTCTTCATAAATAACCAAATATATTGAGCACCTAATATGAGGTGGACATTTTTTCAAGTGCTGAAGATATACCAAGGGACAAGAAAGCTAGAGAAATTGGCTTCAAGAATGGGATCATGCTGGATGTTCAAAATATATTCAAGAAAAGTTCATGCTGCTTTGCAGTGCACCAAAATTATTAAATGAGAGACATCATTTTTCTTATTCAAAATTCTTCTTTCCTTATATGGGTGTCTTCTATCATACTAGCAGGACATTTCACTGTGTGATTCCAGTTGAAATGCTGTATTCTGTCTCACACAGGGGAAAATTGAAAGTCATGCTTCTGCCCAGTGGCTGAGACAATGCACCTGGCCTTGGCCTGTGTTAGGGAGCCAGGTGGCTTGCTTCTACTGTGTGTGTGTCACCCCCTTTCATCCTGATCTATTCTCAAGTTTGTTTAAGAGTAATGGGGCAATTTTATAGAGATCTGAACATTTTTTTTTTGAGGATGTAAAAAATTTATAAGAACAGGTTTGCTTTTTTTTTTTCCAATTAACATATAATGTATTATTTGCCCCAGGGATACAGGCCTGTGAATCATCAGTTTTACACAATTCATAGCACTCACCATAGCACATACCCTCCCCAATGTCAATCACCCAGCCACCCTATCCCTCCCCCGCTACCCCCCAGCAACCCTCAGTTTGTTTCATGAGATGAAGAGTCTCTTATGATTTGTCTCCCTCCCGATCCCATCTTGTTTCATTTTTTCCCTCCTTACCCCCCATAACCCCCCGCCCTGCCTCTCAAATTCCTCATATCAGAGAGTTCATATGATAATTGTCTTTCTCTGGTTGACTTATTTTGCTTAGCATAATATCCTCTAGTTCCAACCACATCATTTGCAAATGGCAAGATTTCGTTTTTTGATGGCTGGATAGTATTCCATTGTATATAGCTACCACATGGAGATCTTAATCTTTATAAGATCTCTTGCCCCCACTTCTTAAATTATGTGGTATTCCATTTTTCATTATAATAGAAATCTAAGAATTCTACATTTGGATATGTATTTGCTTTTCAGGTTTTCTCTTTCAATATTAATAATATTAACTTTTTTTAAAAGAAGTATGGTATGTAAGCATTCTTCATGCCCAATGTAAAGTCTGTCTTTACCCCTTTTAGTAATGCTGATGCTTTGCAAACTGCCTGAGAATAAGTCATTTATTCTACTAAACTATATAGTAATATGGAAGCATACATATAGTATATAGTACATTGAGAGATTCAGTAGTCTTACAGATTGTGTTTTTGCTGGACACTGCCTCCAATAAATATTAAATTTAAACCAAAATCTAAACAAAAAACTGAATATTTAAAGTGAAAGACAGATGACTATGTTATTTCTTTTTGAAATGCCAAATAACTCAATGAAGCATTGTCAGCAGATATTTGCTTTACATTTTTACACTGAAACCATTTAAAGACTTTTTTTTTTTTTCAAAATAATGAAAGTGGCCTGGAAGACCAGAATCTTACTTTAGGATTAAAACAGAAACTATAATATTGGATAGTTTCTATGTGAATGAAAGATAACCATAGGTTTACAAGTTGAGTTGGATCTAATTGACTTTCTTTTGGAAAATATAATTTGGAATTTTGAGAGAGTTCTATCTTTTGATTTTTTTTCTATTATTATTATTATTATTTACCCTAGGGGTACAGGCCTGTGAATCATCAGGTTTACATCTTTCACAGCTATCTTTTGATTTTTACCTGTAACATGATCTATTTGTATAAGTAAACCAGTTGGATGTTTTTTTTTTCTCTGAGTCCAACACTTCTCAGTTCTCAGAATCTCAGTCTACAAGCAATCGTACAAGTTTTTAGTACAGTTTTAAGTCAGTCCAATGTGTCTTAGTGCACCTATACCCAGAAAACAACCACCACAACCACCTGGAGAGAAACAGAGCTAGACAAAAGTTGGTAAGAATGTATTTATTGAGGACCTTTAAGGGGATTCAGGTAAAATTGCTTATATTCTAATTATGAATGCTTTACCTGTATCTCAAAGATAAAAATAATGATTTATTTTTTCCAATAAAAGAAAACAAAAATCAAATCAATTCTTTTTTGAGAAGGTATATTTAGATGAGAAGATTCTGTGATAAGTCAAGATTTGTAACAAGTTTTTGGTTTGAAATAATCCAGAAATCATTTATATTTCATAATGTTTGAGGGATATTTAGTATTTTAACAGGAGCTATGCCTTCTGAATTGTTTGCCTAAGGCAAATATTAATATTAATCTTCATTCCCTGACCATCGGCTAACTAACTGATTGCAAGGAGAGTGAGCTAGATTAGTATGTTGCTGCTGAAGGATGGGTCACAGATTTTCAAGAAGGTGGTAAATCCTCAAGCATGAATCTAATAAGTTTACCACATGAATGTTATTTGAGATCCTATAAAACCAGAACTCTTCTGACAGGATAATAATAAGGTCTCACAAATATAATTCAATGTATGTTTATCTGCCTAGTTTTCAATGAAGAACCCAAACCAAAACATTTCCTCGTTTTTAGCTAGTTGAGAATCTTACTTTGGGCCCTAAGTGTTGACACCACAATCTGGGTAGAAAGCCATCTTCCAGTTGTCTTGAAAACTTTGTGTGACAGCATTTAGCTGATAGGCACATTTTAATTGTTTCTGTGCCAACAAATGCTGACTCCTGTATTTCATTCCAGTCTTCTTTTTGTTTTAATAATCCAACAGAAAAACGTTCAAGTTTGATAGCTGGTTTCCAGAGAGAACACCATCTTCCACCTACGGACTCCATTTTAAGGATATTTCCATGAAGAATGACAAATATCTGGAAGCCAAATGTAGTATATTGTTATATACTATTCCTAAGATTGGAAACACAATTTAATTTTATCTAAGGGTCTATTGTGTTCCAGAAAAACATTAATAAATTTGATAGAAAACCAACAGTATTTAATTATATTCATTTATAATTGAATTGTTAAGTCCTTAATGTGAACCTGTAGTTTTTTCTTAATAAAAAGCCTCATAGGATTCTCACATCTGTGTCACAATGAGGGCAGTTCTCTGGAGAGTAATTATCAGTGGCGTGGTTGCCATTTAAATACTTAGCACATGTCTTAATTTTTGCAAAGTCATTATTTAGCTCCATTTATTTTATCCTTTAGAATTTCAGTCTATTGTTCTCCACCTGAATAGCTATAAACAAGAACCTGGCAGATAAACGGAAAGCATCATCTGATTGATGTTAGCATAGCCTATAAGGTTTGGATTGATCCGGTTTCTGCCTAATGTTTCAGCATCTTGTTATACCACCGGCTCCTAACTCCCTTCTTCTTGCTATACTAGCCTGTTTTCTATTCCTAGGGCCAATGCACTCTTCACTACTTTAGGTATTTTTCACCAGTGCTTCCTCTAAATCGAAGGAGCTTCTCACTAGCTTTTCTCATGTCAGGCTTATTATCATGCTTGGTAGTTTCAATGTCACCTTTGGTGAGAGACCGTTCTGCTCACTCTAATTAAAGTAGCTATTTCCCTTTGCTTTCCCAGCCATTCATCTATTTGTGTTCACTTTGATGGATCTGTAATTACCTTCTCATTTTGTCAGCTTGCTTTCTGTACATCTTCTTGATTAGAAAATGTCATCATTTTCTAATGCTGGAGGTCAGCATCCGGGAGCTCCAGTAAGGGTGACTCAGCAGGAATGTGACGTTTGGAAAACCAGTTGAAGCAGTCACGTATGGTTAGTAATCATGGGTAATGGATTTAATCTGACAATACACCCAAAGGATAAATCAGGTGGCAAAGCATGCAGGACTACCCAATGCCCATTTTATGACTCCTGAAGCAAGGGAGGTAAGAGTTTCACCATGTCAGAGGAGGGCTGGGTCTCCTCTTTCTGGCTCTTATCCTCTGACAGCCCAGGTGGCCTTATCATCAACAATGTGTCCTAAAACTGGCACCTTAAATCTCACATCAAATGGACCCAAACAATTGGATTCCAAAGATTGAATATCTATTCATAGGATCTAAGGTATTCTAACATGAAGCTTACATGAGATGTGATTTTTCAATGATAGGTCTTTCATGCATGTAAGATCCATGTGAAGAAGGACTTTCTCTTTCTTTTCCACTTAATCACCAAAGACCAACTCATGCCTGACATTCAGTAGGTGGACAGCAAAATTAATTGCATGCATGTATAAATGAATGAATGGACAGAATGGATGGAAGAATGAAATAGTCATGCAGCATCCTTCTTTGGGTATCACATAGATATAGGTTTTAGCTTTTAGTATTCAAAAGGCTAAATTTTGCCTTTCAACTTTAAATAATTCTTTATTTTCCTAACTGTGAAGCCTTTTTCACCTTTTCTTACATTCTTTCCAACATTCACGCATATGCTGAGTCAAGAAAAGAACACTTTGCCTCAGTGGGTGGGCTGTGTGCTCTCAAAGCTAAAACTGATGGTTTACAAGTATTGCAAAAAAGCAAATTATCAGAGTAATGGGAACAGACTGAAGCAATGCCTTCTGCCAGATTCTCTCCATATCTGGCCCCTAGTAGGAGTATATGCCTGGGGGTGTGGAAGTGAGGATATCTTGAATGCAATGGATCTAAAGCAGCCTTTCACAACAAGCACAGCAAGAAAAGGCATTCTTATACTTCATCTATATCCTTCACACAAACCCAAAGAGGACTTCCCTCCATGGGTTTAATTAAGTGAAAACACTCTGACCTGTCAGTCAGGGACTGGGTTCATCCTAGGGCACTGACCTCCTTTTCTGAAGTGTCCCAGATGAAGCTGCCAAGTTTCATTCTCCTCTAATTAAAAGTTGTGAAAAGATTTTTTTACATTTATTATTTTTGTCTTGAATATATTTGTAATTTTATCTATTTAGGCATATACTTAAATTACCTTTGGAAACTGTTTCTTGAGACGGTAACTATTCATGATGCAGTAAACTTATTTCTCAGTACGGGAATATTACAGTAAAAACCGTGTTTCCACCAACAACTTGGAATTATAATTCAATATATTAGCTATACTTTTCCCCACCAAATTAAGAATATAATTTATCTTCACAGAATGTCAGAAGTTATTCTTTGCTTCAGTGTTTCCTTCTGCTTAGATCATTGTTTACTTCTGCTTAGGTAAATAATGGTTTCTTTCCGCTTAAATCACTATTCTCTCCAATAGTCATCTTAGCTTGTGAATAAAATCTGTCAGTACTAAATCGTACTTTCTTAGTATATGTCCTCAACTCCTATTCCAGGCCATTATGAAATAAAGCCAGAGAGGAAGAATTTTCCTATGTAATAACCTCTCTTTTGTTGAGAGATGTCATCCACAAATTATGCTACAATATTAAAAAACACAATATATAAAAAGGAAATTTTCCACATTGGTTAAAGTTCATATTTTTGGCGCCTTTTTTTTTTAACATCTCAAGAGAAAGGAAAACAAATTGTTGACCTTCCAAGATTATAATTTCAAGCCAAACAGTCACAGTGATTGGTCATAGATGGTTGTGTAAAAGCTTATGAGTTGCTTCTTACATACAAGACTTTCAGACTAGAAGGTTTCTGAAGGGCCAATATGATGAAGTGACAGTGACTCAAAAGTAAAATTTATCAACAGTGTGAAGACTGTGAAGTTATCTGAACTACTACCAACTTCTTGGCAGTGTCTGTTGGAGTCTATCGGCATAACTATTATCTTCGTCTACCTTACTCTGGGGATCAGTCATACCTTAGCTGGACATGTCCAGAATTTTATCTGAATCAACATCGTTTTATGTTTTTTCAGACTGGGACCATAATCTCTCAACCAGTAGCTTGCGTATATTAGTATTGGACTTTATGTTTTTCTTAATCTTTGATAATTTTATAGGTAACGCAAAACCTCACCCAACCATAGAATGAATTTTTTCCACTTATTTCATGTGAGAGCTTCTCTCTCTGTAGCCTTCCAGACAAGAAACTCAGTGGTCTATAAGACTTTCATCCTTGCATGCACTTCATGTAGATTTTCAGGCTCTTATTGTCTCCCTTGTTTCCAGATTCTTTCATTAACCAAGTTCTAGTATAATTAACTTTTTATTATCAGGGCTTTGTGCTTTATCAACTGAAATAATAAGTAAGATGTATTCATTTCTCAACTGCATACTCTTATTACTATAAAACACTATCAAATCTCTTATTCTTTCTTATTTTCCCAATAGTTATGCATTGTGTATAATGATCACACTGAATAGTGATGTCATAATTAGTGAATTTTTCAATTATATGATAAATAAATATTCTGATGAACATTTTGAGATTTAGAATTGTTTTTTTTTTTTTTTAAAGATTTTATTTATTTATTTCACAGAGGGAGAGAGATCACAGGAGGCAGAGAGGCAGGCAGAGAGATGGGGGGTGGGAAGCAGGCTCCCCGCTGAGCAGGGAGCCCGATGCGGGCCTCGATCCCAGGACCCTGAGATCATGACCTGAGCTGAAAGCAGAGGCTTTAACCCACTGAGCCACCCAGGCGCCCGAGATTTAGAATTGTTAAAACAAACAAAAGTCTTGCCCAATCTTACAAAGAAGTAGATAAAGGAGAAGTCTAAGAATGTTGTTGAGATAATTAGTCAACTATGTAATGGTAATAACCCCACCCCACTTTGGATTATCTCTTTATACAGTGCATCAGAAACAAATTTCAGAATTAAAAAATTTAACATAGCATTATCCACATTATAAATAATTTCCTGAAAATAAGTAAGGAAAAAAAATCTGATATTAAAGAATATGGTAAAGTTTATTGAGCAAAGATGACATATAAGTACAATCCTAGGAAATTTAAATGGCTAAAAATTAATAAAGAAACAAGTCCAATTACTCTAGAGGTCTGGCAACTAAAAATTATCCCAGTAATGAGATATGCTTTTTTTTTTCTTTATCACATTGGTTAAATTTTAATAAGAGGTATCACATCTATTGGTGAGAATGTGGAGGAAAAGGCTGTATCAACCAACATCCTTAGTTACAATAATCTCAGTGATTTGTCAGAAAAAAAGCAATTTATTGGGAAATTATTAAGGAGTTCATAAAGTATCCAAGAAGGCTGGAAAACCAAGCCCATATAATGAGCAAAACGAGAGAAACTAAGCAGCAGACTTAATCACAGATAAAATCACAGGAGAGGTCCTGTCTGGTGAAGCTACCACATACCCTACAGTCTCAGCAACTGCCTCTGGACCCTAGGTATAGCTTGTGGCCTCAAGAGTGGTTCTGCAGGGCACCTGGGTGGCTCAGTTGGTTAAGCGACTGCCTTCAGCTCAGGTCATGATCCCAGAGTCCTGGGATCGAGTCCCACATCAGGCTCCCAGCTCCATGGGGAGTCTGCTTCTCCCTCTGACCTTCTCCCTTCTCATGCTGTCTCTCGCTCTCTCTCTCTCAAATAAATAAATAAAATCTTAAAAAAAAAAAAGAGTGGTTCTGCAAGGCGTCTTTACTTGTGTCATGAGGCTCTAGGTCCAGAGTCTAAGGTGAGTCCATGTGATTGATCAAGTGTAGTCACATCTCTCTGCAGGAGAGGCTTGAAAAAATAGTTTGGTTTGTTGGTGTATTATACCGAAGATGAGCTTTGTCTTTCACCAGGATCCATTTGGGGGAGAAATCTCCAAAAGAATGAAGTTTCAAATGCTGCAAATTAAAAAAATAAAAATTACTACATTGGCCTCTCATACTCTGTATTTGGGAACTGTGAATTGCCACAACCCCTTTTTATAGCCTTCTAAACATAAAGCTGGAAAATAATTTAGATGCTTAAGGATTAATCTGGTGTTCTAAGTTCAAAGGACATGAGGTATTTCTGAAGCTGTATTGTTTCCTCCTTATCAGCAATATTAATTGTTTGTTAAATTCCTTTTTGTTGGGCACTTGAATATGACCCTGAAAGAGCTTAATTCATTCTCCTGAAAGGCTGGTTTCTATCAAAATTGTTGTCTCAGAAGAGGCACATTTTTCATTTTTCTAGTTTGTAGAAAGGGACATATAGGCTAAGCAACAGCCACTGCAAAAGTACAAAGAGATGGGAAAACACAAGATATATTTAGAGATTAGTAAACATACCCTTTACAGCATAGTTTGGCAAATAACAGACCATTGACCAAGTCCAGCCCTCCACCTGGTTTTACAAATTTTTATTGGAACATTTAACTCGCATTTGTTTGCATACTCTTTGCGGCTACTTGCACCCTACAGCAGGGACAGGATGGCATGTGAAGCTTAAAATATTTATTTGACATGTACAGAAAACATTTGCTATCTTTTGGCTTATTGCAGAATATGGAGAGAAATGATAGGTTGGACTAGATGGTCCCTACTGAATCCTAATCTTTAATGAGATGGTAGCTTATATAAAGCTTCTTGGAAATACTGATGCAGTTTACAAATGTGAGTTGCAATGTTGATCCTCTGGCTTCCTGCAGAGGGTCAGGAGGAAAAGTCCTTTCTTGATGTTGTGATGAAGAAATGAGGGCAGCACAGGTAACAAAAGTGAGATAAATACCTATGTATTGATTGGATAACTTCCAATAAGAATAAAGACATTACATCTTTCCCTTCGTTTATTCTAATTTGTACTATTTCCTGATTTGGGTTCTGTAGACATGTTTGAAAGAGGGAGTATTTGGGATATTTGGTGATTTAATTTGGGGTTCTGACCCACGTCAAAGGAAAGTAGAAAACTCTCCCCCTGAAGGGGGTTTCCATAAATAACTGTAAGATGAGAAAACTGAAAAGGAAAGACTGAGCCACAGCAGCTGGCTGGTGAACATTCCAGTGAGTTCTTTTCTGCTCCATTATGTATTTATCTCTTCCCACCCAGCAATCCAGTCCATAAGACAGAGAGGAGGAGAGGGTTGAGCAAGAGGGCACTTCAGTGGGTGGTCCATCTGGGACAGATGTCTGGATCATAGTGAGAAAAACTGCTTGGATATCGAACTGAAGAGGCAAGATGTGACAGGGAAAGAAAAAGAATTGAAGTCAGGAGCAAGCAAAGACAGTAGAATGGTCATTCCCTGGGGAATGGTTAGAAAATGTGAACCTAACCCGTTTAGTCCACCTGTAGATATTGGAAGTCCGGCAGAAGCCACATAGACCTGCATGGTTTGAGCAGAAATTCTACTCCTACACACCTTCCTCCAGTCCTTGTCCATGAGGCACCCAGGCTGTTACATTGCAGGCACTCATTGCCTCTTTCCCTCAGTGTCTCTCCTCACACTCTTTAGGGTCTCTGGGTACTACTTAAACATTAACCTTGCTTTTGTGCTTCTGCTCTTATTGCCCTGAGTAAATTCTAATTTATTAAGCATAATCAAATTGAAACTGCTATTACAAACTTATAGAGCCCCTCTAAGTAGAACCATTGCTTTGTGTTTTGACACGATTACAAAATATTTTTTTCAGATTTATTTATTTATTTGAGAGAAAAAGAGAGAACATGGGGGGGAGGGGCAGAGAAAGAGTTAAATAATCTCAAGCAGAGTCCTTACTGAGTGCAAGCCAGACATGAGGCTCCATTTCATGATCCCAAGATCTTGACCTGAGCCAAAACCAAGAGCTGGATGTCAACCCACTGAGCCACCCAGGCACCTCCACAAATGATTTTTCTTTAACAGTTTTCTCTCTTTCCGCATCCTGGCTTCTGGAAATAGTTTTGGGAAGGAGTTTTTCCCAAACTGATGCTGTAGTTTTCATTTGGGTTTGTCCCCAGCAGGGCTTCTGTATGGTGTCCGTGAGAAAAGGTTTGATTGCTTTTCTCTATTCAGTTAGCAATCCCATTCTGACACATGGGGTAAACAGTTCTAATCTGAGAAAATAATGCTGAATCATAAATGTGCTGCAATTTAGTTTTTCCTAAAAAACTCCTTGAGAGAGTGGATCAACAAAATACATCTATATTAAGAGCACTCTAATTGGCCAAGGTCGATTTAAGGTTATGACTTCTTGCTCCATAGTTCATGAAGTATGCTGTGTGTGTCTCTCTGTGTGTGTGTGTTTGTAAAGAGCTAAAGAAAAAAATGTTACATTTTAGGATTGCAGAAGATCTGTTCATTCAAACTTAGAAACACGGATTGGTTTGCAAATTATGTAACAGTTTATGAAAGGGAGAATTTTTAATTATACTTTCCTGATATACTTGGAATTTGTCACCAAAATAGGAAAGACCATACTAGATCCAGATATGTTTGGAGGAGGAACTCAAGTATAGTAGTGAAAATATGGGATTTTATTATAGGAATCTTGAAATCAAATAAAAATTAAAGTGCCAGAAAGTAAAACCAGCAGCAATTCAATCATCATGTAATTCAAATTTGTAGGTTTCACATTTTTTACCCATCAGACTTGATATAAGGGTGATATAACAAAGAATAAGAAATGGGTCCTGATAACTACAAGATCCCCTATTTATTAACTCATCCAGTCAAAATTGTAGTTTATTCTACACAAACCACTCTGCTAAGGGAAGAAAGACAAATAACTCTAAATCATCTCTAATTCATGACTGATTATAATACCTTTTAAAACACATTGGTAAAAAAGAAAAAAAAAAGACCTAGAATATCAGATCTATAATGCCGTTCAAGAAAAGTGGAGGGGCGCCTGGGTGGCTCAGTTGGTGAAGCGGCTGCCTTCGGCTCAGGTCATGATTCCAGGGTCCTGGGATCGAGCCCCGCATCAGGCTCCCTGCTCAGCAGAGAGCCTTCTTCTCTCTTTCCCTCTGCCTGCCACTCTGCTTACTTCTGCTCTCTATCTCTGTCAAATAAATAAAATCTTAGGAAAAAAAAAAGAATCTTTAAAAAAAAAAAAGTGGAATTTCTGCCCAGAGTTGAGCTAGAGTTGGAGTGAATCAAATAGAGCATGGAAGGTTTTAATTTCTTAATCATTTTACCTTTATATGTCAAGTTTAAGTATGAGTCCAGCATCAGTCATTTAAATACAGTCCTTTAAACATAGGTTTCATTGAAATGACCCCCAAATATTATGGGCTTGTAGATTCTGGATAGTTTCTCATTTTATTATCAGGGACTTAGGATAAATCTTTCCGATACACTGCACATTATGCTCTCTGATGATTCCTGTTATGCTTTTCCATATATATGTTTCTTCATACTATATTGACCTTGACCATCACTATACATTTTCACAACCTGGGAGAGAAAAGAAAATGCAAGTGAATGAAATCCAAAGCTATGCTTATCTCTGACTTGACTATGGACTTTAGAATACTTATTTTCTTCTCACTTTGCCACAGATGCCCATAGGAACTAAAAGTTCTTCTATGATATTATTAATGTCAAATTAAAAATATTAACAGGAGTGCCTGGGTGGCACAGTTGGTTAAGGGCCAGGCTCTTGGTTTCAGCTCAAGTCATGATCTTGGGGTCCTGGGATTGGGTCCTATGTCAGGCTCCATGCTCAGTGCAAAGTCTGCTTGAGATTCTTTCTCTCCCTCCCCCTCTGCTCCTCCTACCCATGCTCTCTCTCTCAAATAAATAAATAAATCTTTAAAAAGTTAACATCAGCTAACCATTTACTACTGAATACTTATATATCCTAATTACTGTGCACATTACACAATTACTTTGCACATTACATACATTGTTATTTAATCCTATCATAAGCAGTGAGATAAGATGGATTATCATTTTCCAGATAAAGAACCCTAGAACTACGAGAGAAGTTAGGCAATCTGCCTAAGGTAACATAAATAATTATTAGTGGAAATTGGAAGTAATAGTCACATCCAAGTTTTGTGCCTTCCATGCCTATAATTTACCTCTATTTCTGACCCAGTCCTCCTTATTTTTACCAGTTCACCATTTTTAATAATCCAATGTCACCACCAGAAGTCACTGAGAGCTTCACACCAACATCTCAGTGAGTCTGTCTGTGGTCTGCCCACTCCCTTCCTTCACGTCCCATTCCCTTGTTCAGATAATCCTTGTTTCTGCCTTGTTCTATAGCTCTTTCCCATCTTTCTGCTTTGCATCCTGATGCTTCAAATGGACTCTCATTGGATGTATTATGGCTCTCCTCCAAGACTCTTTATTTTGCACGGTGCTTGGCTCTACCCTGGCTTCCGCCCAGTGGCAGTTCTGACTCTGTGCCCTCGCCCTGAGTCCTTGTAGCTTCCCCCTGGTTATTTCATCTTTGCCTTATTTCCTTCTCGTTGGCTTCTCAATCCAAGTCCAAGGAGAAACTCAGTTCTACAGGGAATGCTTTTTAGGCAAAGTTTCAAGTGGAAATGTTATCGGAGTAAGGGCCCAAAAAATAGGCCAGAAGAAATGCATAATAACTCATATTCTTGGGTTGAAAATTGATGCCAAAATTATGCATAAATTATATCAGTAAAAGCCAACAAATTAATGGGGTTAGATTTGAGGTTCTTAATATTTATCTACTCTTTGGGAAAAGTGCTCCAATAGCTGCATTGCTAGTTATCTTTATTGGCTGAAAGTTGTAGTCCCTATATTAGGAGGAATTTTCCTGGCACAGAGCTGGGTTCAAAGTAGAAAATCATAAAGTTTTTCTTCAATTAAAGGTTGAATGAATGCACATGTACTCCAGAGCTCATTTGATGGGCTTCCCTGTCTTATAGATGGTGTAGTATGGGTTACAGCATTAGAATCTGGAGAGAGATTTAAAAGGGGTAAAAAATACCAATAAATGCATCATTTCTTATTCAGTAAACTCTGTATGCAATAAGCATTCTTCGCTTTCCACTACTGAAATAAAGAAAAATTTGTGCTATAGAAAAGACACCTTATGTAACTTAGGTGTGACCAATATTTACAAAGTTGTGTGTGTTTCTGTATATTCTTTTATTAATTGCAGTGTCCTCAGTTTGTCTCTTTTAGAGTGAAAGCACCAAGTCAGTGATCATATTTAATTTCTTAATTTAACCAGTGGAGTGTTTTGTATATAGAAGAGCTTGATACATTATTTTGCATACTGGTGATTCCCCTTTGCAAAGAGGGTTTTTTTTTTGGTTTTTTTTGGTTTTTTTTGTTTTTTTGGTGTGAGTGATGAACTTTGGAAGGTTGGCTATGAAAAAAATAACTGCGAAGATACTAAGTGACATTGCTATACATAGCCTCATTAATTAATTTCAATGACTTCTCGTTCTTTCTGTTGAGAACAGTGCCCCCTCTTAGCCTCCCCCTCCCTCATAACTATGTCTTTATTACAATCTAGTAACTGCAGGGAAACTGCCTTCTCTAAAATGCCTTTCCCTGTGGCTTAAAGTAAAGATTTTTTTTAAATAAATAAATACAGTTTATGTTGGGCATCCACCACTTGAAGGGCTAATGATTATTGACTAGCCTCCAGCAGGCATCAGGGAGTCTTGCCTCAGGCCCTTCCAACTAGCCCCCAAACATGCCGAATGTTAACACATGTTTCTGGATTCTGGCTGGGATTGGACACAAACAAGGCAGTCAGAATGGACCATTTAGTGTACAAGTCAAGATGACAGATCTCTGCTTAATACAAGGAAGAGAAAAATTCGTATCTTATTGAAAACGGCAGAAGAGCCCCGGGTGCTTTCACTTTGTGATTCTGCAGCAAAAAAGTGGGTTGTGTCAATATAAGTCTATGTCACCAGCTCACAGCTGCCACACTGAATTGACCCTGTTCACAGCAGACATAAAGGCCTTCCATTTCCAAATTCTCTCTAATGCTCATCTGTGAATGGGAGCAGAATGTGGAAAAAAGCCAACAAGTCTTCTTAACTATAGTAGAAGAGAGACAGGATTGCCTTAGAGCAGCACAGCCTCTGTGGTGTGATTTCCACCACTGGGCAGCCAAACCAGGAGTATGCAGTCATTTGAAGTCCTTGAAAGAGAATGCTCTGACAACACAAGTTTATGCAAATCATGAGCCAGAAATTCTTCGTACTCCTCTAGATTCTTCTAGACTGCATAGGGCTAGATAAAATAGCACAGCCATGTATTTCAGAAATGGATGCTTGGTGGCCTTTCTCAAAGTAGATGTTACAGAATGTTTGTGAAATGTTAATAGGAATTCCTTGCAAAAGAGTTTTAAGGATTGAAGTAATTTTTTGGGGGGGGGAAAGCTTGGATAAAATAGGTAAACTGATTTCTTCATTTTAGGACATTTCAATGACACTTTGGACCAAAACTATAGCTAAGAAAGATACTTAAATTTCATAGGTTATTTGAATGCAGAACCTTCTTCTTTTTTTAAGGAATGGTTATAATGTGTTCTATGGAATGCTCTTAAGGAATGCTGGACTGTGAGGGCAAGCAGCATTGAATTTCCATCATCTAATATTTTAGTGTTAAAATTTATATAATATTTTATAATGATAATTTAGTGTTAAATTAAAACATACTTCTCATCCCAACATTTTAAGCTAATATGTTCATTTCATCAAAAATGAATTACATACCAACTCATTTATGGAATCATGTCAAAAATTGTGGTACAGGTTCAGAGAAAATAACCTGGCATATATTTTGCCATGTGGAGCTAATGATCTGATGAAATGTTGAGTATGCTTGAAGTAAAACAAATATCCTATAGATTATATACAGGTTTTACTGCTTCTTATAATTTTAGAATTGCAGACTCATGAAAGAATTGAGAGGGAAGAGTTTTATCCCTATTAATTGTAAAAGACTCTTACTCTGTCACTCTCCTTGCAGACAGGGCTATATATAAACCATCCTAAATATCTGCTGTTTGTAAAACTCACTGGACTTGTTCTTTTCCCTAGGTAATCTAAAATGCAACTTCTCTTACATGTACATTTTTAATCATACAATGATACAAAATCATTGTATTTTGTTTGGTAAAGGGCAAGGAAGAAAAACAACTGTCCAAAATTGACTATTAGGAATCATGTTAATGGTTTAGTTTGTCATAATATCTTCCCTAGCTGTACATAAAACTATAAAAAGAACTGTTTGTCTCAATTTAATTGAATCATATACACACAGTTACCACTTGTAAACCCTATGTATTCATAGAGCCTGATCAACCTTGGTATCCAATCCTGACTTCATATGAAGTGTGATTTAAATACATATGCTTTATTACTTAAATTGGTTCAGATATTGGCAGATAACATTGAAAAAATAGACAAAGGAGTAAGATTTTTAAAGATTTTATTTATTTATTTATTTATTTATTTATTTATTTATGTGTGTGTGTGAGAGAGAGTGCAAGCAGAGGGAGAGGTAGAGGGAGAGGAAAGAGAGAGGATCTCAAGCAGACTCCCTGCTGAGCATGGAGCCCAACATGGGGCTTGATCCTATGACCCTGAGATCATGATGAGGCGAAATCAGGAGTGGGAAGTGTAACTGACCGAACCACCCAGGTACCCCACAAAGGAATACGTTTTTAAGTAGTATCATTGAAACAACAAATTAGAGTACAAAATAGACAACAACAGAAGCAGACTATTTCTCAATGCTTCTAATGGAATTAATATAAGTTATGACCAAAGAAATACGGTGTCTGACAAATTAGTGAAGAAAAAGATTTGGAATTGACAGAAAAATCAATCTCTTTGTTATTTTCTATTCTTGTGGTTAAAACTTGCTTTAATAAGCTTGATTACTAATATTATGCACCAAACTTACCTCACTATTGTTGGCTATTTTTAAGAAAGGAGAAGCCATCATCAAAAAACCAAACATTTGCCATTATTAAAGATAATTGTTAGAGCCACAAATCATAAAAGGTAAGCCAAAAACGTTTCTTTGTTCATTTAGGCATTTAACAGTTATTGATAGACCTACTATATGCCAGGTACTGCATTTATGTGTTATAGTTACCCACAGAAAAAAGAAAAAAAAAAGAACCAACAACTTGATTTTAGATCATTTTTTTGAATTTTTAAGTTTTATTTTCTATATGTCAACATTTTTTAACATATCAGCATTCTTAATACAGACTTTAATCTGATAAAGTCTGACCCCAGACTGTTGATTATTTCCATTTGTAACAGTTTAAATCAGAGAAAAAAATTAATTTCAAATATATGCCACCAAAAATATTCACTTAATGCAGTCTTATCTGTTTTATATCAAAAGATTTTTCTTCCCTAAAGATTCTAAGATAAATTCAAGATTCCTTTGAATTAAAAAAAAGTACACCTTCTAAAACAGTGAGCTTACAAAACAATGTAGGGGATTGCTAGACACACTTACTGTAAGAGGAAAGTTTATCCAATGAAAAGGGAATTTAAAACGTGACCTTAAAATTTTATGAAGAATTTTAACAAGGCCTTTACTTTACGTTTAGCTACTCCATAATACCAGAAGAGAAATTGGACAGTTTGTAATGAAACTTAGAAAAATTTCTTTTTTCATAAAGCAAACTTGTAAATCTTTCCCTCTGGCTCCTTCTTCCAGTCCTCCTTCACTGTGCTGAAGAGCTGCTGAGTTCTTCCAGATTTTTGGTTAGGTAGGTGGTTTCCAAGCTGACTGGGCTTTCCAGGTAGGTAGACAGGGTTTTCCGGTCATTGGATCTATGACTTTTCCAACTTTGAAAATTATCTCGGCCAGTTCATGTTTCAAGTGCCTTGTTCCTGGAACAGGTAGAGCTTTGAGAAGCACAATATCCCCAACTCTGCGCTGCTGAAGAGCATCACTTATTAAAGTACTTTAATAAATAGGGATCCAAAACAAGCCTGGTCACTCTCACTTTAGCTTTTTTTTTTTTTTTTTTTTTTTTGGCATTGCTGTTCCAGTCACTTTCCCCACCATCCATTTGGCATGGACGGATGAATGAACTATTGACGACATTACGTGGTTTTGGTCACAGGAGTGCTTTGAGGGTTTAACCTAGAAGGCGCTCAGTAGCACTAAACGTGGGTCTTTACTGGCATCCCTTACTTCTTTCTTTCTGCTGAGTATGCCTGTGTGCCTGTCCAGGAAAGGCTCACAGCCCCGCTACTCCCGTGCACAAGGCTTAGGCTGAATGGCCCGGGTTTCCTCCGCACTGGAGGAGACCTTCACTTGGGACTGCTTTCTTGATCAGTTCCTGCAGACCTGGGGTAGGTTGGGATGATGGATCCTCCCGCCCCACAATGCCCGGGGTCAGGCCGCTTACCTTACCTCCAGGCTTTCACAGGGCAGCATCTCCCTCCTCCGAATTCACCCCCTGCAACTGCAGGGCCTGACTGGCGCTCACCTTCTGGCTCTACTTTCCTCGTGCGTGTCCAATGCAGGGCTGGCCAGAGAGTCAGCTGGTTGATTTCAGATTATTCGCAAATACTAGAATTGTGGTAACATTGTTAGATTAAATGTAGAACTTTCCAACCTGGCTACTGTGAATGGGTTAAAAGTAGTCAGATGTGTCAACTAACTGCAATAAAAAAAAAAATAAACCATGCTTAAACATATTAAAAAATAAAATTAAGGGGCACCTGGGTGGCTCAGTGGGTTAAGCCTCTGCCTTTGGCTCAGGTCATGATCCCAGGGTCCTGGGATCGAGCCCCGCATCAGGCTCCCTGCTCAGCGGGGAGCCTGCTTCCTTCTCTCTCTTTGCCTGCCTTTCTGCCTACTTGTGATCACTCTCTCTCTCTATCAAATAAATAAATAAAATCTTTAAAAAAAATAAAGTTAAGCAGATAGATAAGTTCTCAGTGGCAGTATAATAATCATTATCTGAGATACTCTTGAATAAATTCACTTTTATACAAATATAAATGTTAAATGTGCTTGGTTAGGAATCATGATATAAATAAAATAATATCCACCCTCAAGGAGCAGAAGAACTGAAGTGTGTATACTGACAAAGTTATATTATTTAACTGTGACATACAAATGATACAATCAAGTGTTATGAGGGTTGAGAGAAAGAAATTGATTCCAGTTAGAATGAGGAGCAACTCCATCCATCTGAGAATGTTCTTGAATGGCAGAGAATATTTCACTAGGCAAGAGATAAGGAGCAAGTATCTAGATGGAGATGACAATGTATACATACATAAGTGTGCAAGTGGAACACATCCTTTGATACATAATGGAATGTTGATAGAGAAAAATCTGTTTTGGACTAGAAGGTAAAGGTGGCTTAAAGTCCAGAGTCTGAACTTAACCCTTTCTTTATCCCTTTCTCCCTTCCTCTCTCTTCCTTTGCGTAGATTTGGGGCAGGGGCTGCAGGGATGGTCATAATCCAACTGTACTTAAGAAAGAATATTCTGTCAATATTATGTAGAATAGTGATGGAGACTAAAAGCAGGAGACAATTCAGGTTATTAGTTATAGGTGTAAGAGAAAATGATGGATAATTACAGATTTTGGAGAGGTAGAATCAAAGAGACTTGTCGGCTGATGGTGTGGAAGCTTAAAAGAGAAATGAGTCAAGGAAATGAGTCAAGGATAACCGACACTTCAGACCTGGAACCACAAGAGTAAGTGAAAACCCCAACAGAGAGTATGTAGACAAAAGTCAGAGGTTCCAAGTAAAGATAAAGAAAAACACATGGGGAAGCTTTAATGCAATGTAAGGAAACAAGGAACCATCAAAGAAGCAATCAAGGTGTGATCAGTGAGATTAGAACAAGAAGTATAACAGAAATACCCAGGGAAAGAGATAGTAAAAGAGAGACATTTTTGGATCAGAGCAAACAACAACAAGCCCTAGAGGGAGAAGAACAGTATCTACAAATGGCGGCTAAAGTGTATTATCTAAAATGCCCAATTTTCAACAACATCAAAAATGAGATCTATAAAAGAAACAAGAAAGTGTGACCCATTCAAAGGAAAAAAAAATCAGGCAATATAAATTACCTTTTAGAGAATCAGATGTTGGCTTTACCAAAGACTTCAAAGCAGTTTATAAATACATTCAATTTATAAAGGATTATAGGAACTTGATGATAATACCTTATCTAAGAAAATATCAATAAAGAGAAAAAACCTTAAAAAGTGGAAATTCGGGAGTTGAAAAGTCTGAAAATGAAGAATTCACATTATGGGTGCAAAAGGAGATTTGAGCATGAGAAGAAAGAGTCAGTCAATTTGAATATAGATCAATAAGGATCATACAATGTAAAGAACATAGAGAAGAAATAATTAAGAAATATGTTCAGGAATAAATAATTAAGAAATAAGTTACATATTGTGTATGTAATACACCATAAATATGCCAACGAGTGTGTACTGAGAATACCAGGAGAGAAGAAAAAGAAAGGAGGAAGAAAAAAAATTATAGCTGAAGACTTTCAAAATTTGATTAAAAGAAACATTAATCTACATATCTAAAACTCAGAGAACTTCAATTCAAAAAATTCAGTCCAATTGTGGATAAACACAGAGATCCACACCCAAAGCCAGCATAGTCAATATGTTGAAAGACAAAGAGAAAGAGAAAATCTTAAAAGAGAAAAAGTGACTCCTCATATATATAAGGGGACTCTCAATAATAGAACAGCTGATTTTCTGTCAGGAACAGTGGTGGCCAAAGGCAGTGGTAAGACATATACTAGATCCTGAGGGTGGGGAGTGAGGAACTATCAATCATCTTTCAACAGTCTTTCAAAAATGAAGGTGACATTTCCCAGAAAATAAATACATTCTCAAATAAACAAAAACTGGGAGAATTTGTTTCTAGTAGACCTATCTTACAAGAAATTCTGAAATTCTTCAAGCTGAAAGCAAGCAACAAAATAGTACTTCAAATAAATCTACATGAAAAAATGAGGAGCTCTGGAAAAATAAGTATGCAGTGATTATAAAAGACAAATTAATTTGATTATTTTTTCTTTCCATTGACTTAAAAAATTTAATGAATTGTGGGGTTTATAATATATAGAAATGTATTATTTTTCAAAATAGCACGACAAAAAAGGCAGGTGGGAACATGTTGTAAAACTCTATTTGTAAGAGAATGACACTGGAAAATGTCCATAAGAAATGAAGAGAGAGGAGCAGCAAGATGGCGGAGGAGTAGGAGACCGATTATCATCAGGTCCCAGGAATTCACCCAGAGAGCTATCGAACTATTCTGAATACCTACAAATTCTACTGGAGATCGAAGAGAAGAGCAACAATTCTAGGAACAGAAAATTGACCGCCTTCTGGAAGGTAGGAAGTGCGGAGAAGTGAATCTGAGGCGACGGGAATATAGACCCCGGGGGTAGGGCCGGCTGCCAGCAAGGGAGCGAGCAGCGGAGCACAGACTCGGAACTGTGAGAAGTCGGCTCCACTGAGGGACGTCACCCCAGAGACCAAGCGGGGGGTAAAACCCCTGCAGAGACAGTGTGGTCTCAGGACCCACGGGGACACAAAAAGACCAGGGGTGTCTGAGCACGACCGAGCTCCCAGGTCTCAGAGAGAAGCCGGCGGGAGAGACGGAGCTGAGCTGAGGTGTCTCTCAGCTCGGGGTTACCTTGGGCTGGGATCTGAAGCACTGCTGGGCCACTGCTCTGTGAGCGGGGACCCCCATGGGCGGCAGACCCGGAGAGACCCCTCCTTCCTCCTCCGGGAGGAGCGGTGCGGGAGCGGCTGCAGGAATCTGCTGGGTTCGGAGATTCTAAACGGGGCCGCGCCAGAGACAGAGACGCTCGGTCACAGGCGAGGTGAGCTTGGAGCGCGGCCGGAGACCAGGAGACGGGAGGGACTGCTTTTCTCTGAGGCGCGCTGAGGACTGAGGCCC
>LNAC01000495.1:357218-379414 GCA_002007465.1 Ailurus styani | reverse complement strand
AGGGAGGGAAAAATAATGAAACAAGATGGGATGGGGAAGGAGACAAACCATAAGAGACTCCTAATCTCACAAAACAAACTGAGGGTTACTGGGAGGTGGGAGGGTAGGGATAGGGTGGATGGGTTATGGACATTGGGGAGGGTTTGTGCTTTGGTAAATGCTGTGAAAGATGTAATCCTGATGATTCACAGACCTGTACCCCTTGGGCAAAGAATAAAAATAAAATTTAAAAAAAAGAAATGAAGAGAACTAGAAAGGGTAATTAAGAAAATTAATGTAATAAATTCTATAAATATATTATTGCTGTGCCCTCTTTTTTAAACTTTTTAAAAAGATACGGTTATGTAAAGTAATAATAAAGTTTGCTTTCGAATTCTTCATAGATGTAGGTGCAATATGTTCACAGTAATAGCACAAAAAAGGGAAGAGAAACAAGGAGGATAATTTCTAAGTCTTTCTGAAATTAGTATAAATATAGTGTGGCAAGTAGATGAACATTTTTTAAAGATTTATTTATTTATTTATTTATTTATTTATTTAAGAGAAAGAGAGTGAGCAAGTTCACAAACAGGGGGACATTGTAGTGGGGGAGGTAGAGAGAGAATCTCCAGCAGACTCCCTGCTGAGCAGGGAGCCCAAGGGGGGCAGATCCAAGGACCCTGAGATCAAGACCTGAGCTGAAATCAAAGTCAGACACCTAGCCAACTGAGCCACCCAGGCACCCCAGTAGATGAATATTTTAAGCCTGAGAGCAACCACCAAGAAAATAACTGAAAAAGTAAATATAGTTAATAATCATTAAAGTAAAATTTTATGCTATCAAATATTCACTTAGTGCAAAAAAAAAAAGCAGTAAAAGAAAGTCACAGAAACATTCTGATGCCTTTTTAAACATCAGAAACATGGGAATAAAAGCAAAATGGCAGTGGTATATCCAACTATAGAAATAATAACACACTAAGTATAAATGGATTAAGCAATACAATTAAAATAGATGGTAAGGCTGATCCAAAAACCAGGATCCAATGTAATGCTGTCTAAAAGAGACACACTTAGATGTATTTATTTAAAAATTTTTTAAATTTGACAGAGAGAGACACAGAGAGAGAGGGAACACTTGTAGGGGTAGTGGGAGAGGGAGAAGCAGGGTTCCCGCTGAGCAGGGAGCCTGAGGCCGGGCTTGATCCCAGGACCCCGGGATCATGATCTGAGCCAAAGGCAGATGCTAAAAGACTGAGCCACCCAGGTGCCCTTGAGACACCCTTAGATTTAGACATGCAAACAGGTTGAGAGTAAAAGTATGGAGAAAGAGATTATCTTGCAAATAGTAACCATAAGAGCTGGAGAGCCTATAGTAGTATGAGACAAAATTATTATAAAATAAAAAATGTTTCTAGGGACAAAGAAGGATATTTTACAAAGATAAAAGGGTTGTTTCATCTGGAAACCATTGCAATTATTAACAGATATGTACCTATCATAGCAGAATTATTTATAATATTTAAAAATTACAAACCCCTCAAATATCCATCAACTAATGAATGAGTAAAGAAAATATGAAATATCTATACAATGGATTTTCAGAGGGGGGGACAATAAAAAAAAGAATGAAGTACTCACATGGATGAACTTTGAAAACACTGAAGTGAAAGGTGCCAGACACAAAATACCATATATTTAATGTGCATACTTTTGTATAGTTATTTATATTTATATAACAAGCAAATATATAGAAGCAGGAAATAGATTAGTCACTAGCTAGAACTTGGGAAGGACGGAGTGAGAAAAAGAATGGAGAATGCTAATGAGTAAAATGTTTTCTCTTTTTTAAAATTTTTTTATTTTTTAAGAATTTTTATTTATTTATTTGACAGAGAGAGATTACAAGTAGGCAGAGAGGCAGGCAGAGAGAGGAGGAAGCAGGCTCCCTGCTGAGCAGGCAGCCTGATGTGGGGCTTTATCCCAGGACCCTGGGATCATGACCTGAGCCGAAGGCAGAGGCTTTAACCCACTGAGCCACCCAGGTGCCCCAAGTAAGATGTTTTCTTTAGGTGAGATGAAATATTCTAAATTTAGATTGCACTGATGGTGGTACAACTCTGAATAAACAAAAATCATCAAATTGTATACACAAATGGACAAACTGTATGGTGTCAGAAGTATATCTCAAAGCTATTAAAAAAAAACATGAGGCAATGGCCATGAATTTGCTGGTAACTAATATCTTTAGTAAGTCTTAATTTCAGAAAAATTATGGAGGCAGATAGACTTCTCCATTCCTGGGCATATCAAGGACTACCCAGGGAGTGATTGCTTTATTTGTCTCTGATTTACTCAAGATCACTGATAGAGTGTCCCACCCCATAACTCAGGAGAACAAGAAGACAATGTATTTAATAAGCAAATGCATGCAACATGAATGGTGCAATTGCCTTATATGTTTTGTTCAATGTTAATCTCAGAAAACCGTAAGAAGTAGTTATTGTCACTTCATATTATTCTTACAGGTAAGGAAACTGAATATAAAGACATGTTAAATAACTTACCCAAGGTTATGGGATAATAGAGCCAGAGTCAGTAATCAAATTCAACTCAAATATGAATGCATAATGTTATATAGCTTTACTAAATGTAGTACAATTTGAAACTTTGTCACCCATGAAATCAACCTCCTCATCTTTTGTGATAATTGCTTCAATTTACTGAGCATTTACTATGTACTGGGCACTATTCACTCACATATGTCACCTTGTTGTTATTCCCAACAACCTTATGAGAGAGACATTATTATACACTATTTTAGCAATGAGCATATAAGGGTCAGAGCAATAAGGGTCAGAGAGTTTAAGGAACTTACTCAATGGGTAAGTGATGTAATATACTTGAAACATTCACAGTAATTTTTCTTTGTCTTAACATCAGGTCAGTTTTCTGTATGTTACTCAGAGTATTATTCTTGGAATAAACTAGAGGGATCAGTGAAGAGGTGGAAGGAATGAATCATGAGAACTGGACTTTTGTCTTACCTCTTATCTTGGGCAGAGTTTCTCTTCAGGGAATCTGGTTACTCCCTTGTGTGGGGGTTAGGCTCAAACAAGCAAATTATATAAAATGTCTTTGAATGCCATAAAGTGCTATAAAAATATAAGGTATTATAATATAAACTAGGTCAGAATCAGTAAATTCATAAAGTTTTATAACACCCTCCTGGCTCATTAAGGTAGCAGTGTGGTTTTAAATCAATAATTTACAGGGTAGTGAGGCGGTGTGGGTCGGCGTGGGAGAACAGAATGTCAGGGTCTGAAAACTCCCATCTGTAAGTGCTACCAGTGTGCAGTATAACCTTAGGCAGGTCCCTTATCATCTACATTTGTAAAATTATGAATGTATTACTGACCTATTTTATAGAACTTTTATTAAGAGGCTCTGATAAAAACCGATTATAAAGCACCTTGCAAGTAGAATTGTATGTAAAACTGTTCTAACCTAGTTCATGAGTTCCACTTAAACATTCGTTTCAATAGCTAGAATTTTTTAAATTCCAATTTTTAAACTTGAAAAGTTTGAAAATTGATTAGTGCAATTAAGAGAGGCTCTGGGCTGAATTTAGAACAACATTTTTACCTTTTCAATTACCTGGTGCAATGGCTCTAAAAGTAATTTGGTAATAAAGATCTTATGATTTATATATGACCAGACATTTTATGGCATTTAAAATAAAATAATGGGGCCGTACTTCAGAGTGACTCATATCTACATCCTAGGCTTAAACAAATTACTGTGGTTATAGAAAATAATTCTGAAAGAAAATATATTATGAATGTTTCAGTGAGAGTAGATAATAAATTATACCTTGGAATAAGGTTTTCTGTTGACCTTACAATTCAGATGGTCTATAGTGCTAATTGTTTTGTATAAACAGCTGTGTTAATAATGGTGGCTATAAGGTAGTGGGAACTTTGTGTGCTCCAGCTGAAGACACCTTCTTTACATTTGATCCCCACTTTAATGATGAGATATCTAAAGCATATGGCAAAATACTCAGATGAATATGGGTGTCTGTGTGAGTATAGATTTTGATCTTTCTAAGATAAGGCAATGCCACCATCCTTTGTCAACCTCTGTGTTTTATCATTTAACAGATGCTTCTGGAGATAATATGGATTTCATCTAATCCTACAGTGATGGTTCTCACTTCACCTAAAACCGCATGATGTCTACATTGCGGGTAGGTATAACTGTGTTAATGAGGTCTAGACATAAATTATGGTGCTTCTGGTCACACTCTTAAGAGAAAGAAGTGAGCCTAGGTTGCTCTTGCCTTTTCTCCTCCCCCTAGATGGAAAAGGACAAAACCAGCAGCAGATAGATTCTTTAGACCTAGTGATGGAAGCTGGGTTTTATGTGCTGCAGAACCTCCTTACCTCCCCTAGCCTGCTCTCATTGGACTGTTCAGTGAGAGAAAGATGAATACCTGTATTGTTTAAGTTATTATGTTTTTAATTTTATTGCAACAATTTAGGGTGTACCCTAATTCAGCAACAATTAGAGTGTACCCTAACTCAACATTAATATGTAGTTTGCGGTTCAGTATGTCTGGGGTGTGGCCCAAGATTATGCCTTTCTAATAAGTTCCTAAGTGATGCTGATGGTGCTGGTCTATGGACTATACTTTGAGTAGCATGATCTTGAATAATGCATTTGGCATTTAATTTTTCTTTTCTCTCTTACTTCAGGCTATTATAATAAAGTGCCATAGACAGGGTGGCTTATAAGCAACAGAAATTAGTTTCTCATAGTTGGAAGTCCCAGACCAAGTTTCTAGCAAGGTTTGGTTCTGGTGCAGGTCTTCTTCCTGGTTCCAGACTGCTGACTTCTCATTGTATCCTCACATGATGGAAAGAAAGTAAGAGCTAGTTCTCTGGCCTCTTCTTATGAGGGACGAATTGAATCCATAAGGGTTCCACCCACATGATTTATTACCTCCTAAAGACCTCACCTCCAAATTCTGCATATTGGGGACTAGATTTCAAATATGAATATTTGAGGGAGAGGGGCATTGAGTCCAAATAACTCTCCTTTCTAAGGCCTTATCAAGTAGGTGGCTCCTTTACATTTCAATTAAATGTTACCAAGTTGTCCTCATGATGTAAACAAAGATTGCCATAAACCAAGAAATGTTGTATTGTTGGGTCCTGAATTCCTATAACTAGTTAGTGTTCTGTGCTGGTGAAGACAAACTGGTCTATGTAGTAATACATATTCCACAACTTATTATAAAAGTATAATATAGCTTCATGACAACATTGTACTCAGACTTTGCTTAGCCAGAGCTCAAAGGTGTGCTTGAGGTCAAAAGAGGAAATGGTGGATCATCACTGCTCCCCTGCCTCCACCCCTGAAAGCAGCTCACAGCATGCTCGTTGCTAGTGTTGGGTCTCTGGCATTATGATCATATGTGAGAAAGCACAAATAGGTGGTCTTATTGGACCCCCTCCCAAAGAAGAAGGATTTCCTTGGTCTTCCTCATGCCTCCCTCCTACCCCAGACATGTGGCTTGGCTGGGATTCAGTCTTATGTGGAAATGAAAAGTAAATTTAGGGGTACCTGACTGGCTCAGTCAGGAGAGCATGCGACTCTTGATCTCCAGGTTGTGAGTTTGAGCCCCACATTGGGTGGAGAGATTAGTTAAAAATAAAACCTTAAAAAAAGGTAAATTTATCATTTTTATTCCCATGTGCATATTCTTGTTTTATGGTAACTACAAAGGCCTCTTAGAAAATTTCTAGTGTGTTTTCAATCTACAAAGAAGGAAGGAAGCAGAAAGTTCTTATTTTCTTTATGCCCAGCTACTTCTGTGTTCTGTGGAATTTCTCATAGGCAAAATTTAAGTTGGCGTCTATGCAGTACGGTTTCAGGGGTACTTGAAAGTTCTTCTCTCAAAAAATGCCCTCATTTGCACAGTGATACTTTCCAAAAGAGTGACTTTTTTGGGGTATGGGTATTTCTAAGAATTTGTGTATAGGAGTCAGTCTGGGTACAAATTCACTAAAATTATGTGTAATATTTTATATTTTGGTGTAAACATTCATTTCTTTTAAGAGAAAACTATTAGTTTCTATTAAGTTCCTAAAGGTGTTCACGGTTCAAAAAACTTTGAAGAAGCAAAACACTTTTACTGAAGAGGTTGAGATGTTACCCACATTAGCAGGAATCAATTTAAGATAATTTATTCATTATAATTTTTGATGGGAAGAGAGCATTAGAATTCTACTTCATGAAGAAACTGACAGAAGCAATATGTGGTAGGAAGAAAAAGACTGAGGCTTTAGTTTTATAATTCTGCCCATGAATGGAAGAGGAAAAAATAGACTACTCCCTCCATTTCAGACCTTTACTACTTTAACCTGAATTACAACCTAAGCCTAGGATGTCTACACCTTGATTTTCTTCAATTCATCAAAAATATTGGGACTCTTCTTTAAAATACTATTTTTGTTGTTTTGTTACTCTGTTCAAAAATTCTTCTGCCACCCTTGCAGCTACTGAATAAAATCCAGTCACTCTAGCCTGAGATTTAGAATTCCTTATGATTGTCACCAAACAACAATTTAGCCCTTTTAGCCATTGCTTCTACCACCTCCAAATATCTTAAGTTTTAACTAAACACCTATCATTTTACAGATAACCTGTGTTTTACAGTTTCTATACCTTTGCCACTATTAGGATTCTGTCATCATGTCCTCTCTTGCTAAATCCCAATAGTCAGATAACATTCCCTGAGGTGCTAGACTGTTCTGTTGCAGAGTTGGTCAAACTGCATCTATGTATTTTCCAGAATTCCCTTTCCTGTGAAGTTCTAGGTTAGAGTTGGCCAAAGGGATTAGTGAGATTTGAGAGATGGAAGTGAAGCTGTGGCTACTACCCTTTGAAGGTCTTTGCAGCCAGAAAAAAGAATAGATACAGAATTTCCTGGAAGGAGGGGACAGCCAGATACTTAATGGCTGTTAGAATACTTTGGCCTACTTCCCTCAGATAGGACAGCACTTTTTTTCTTTCTTTTTTTTTTAAATGAAGATTTTATTTATTTATTTTGAGAGAGAGAGCAGGAGGAGGGTCAGGGCATAGGGAAAGGGAGAGAGAGAATCTTAAATACACTCCCCACTGAGCACAGAGCTTGATCTCACTGACCCTGAGATCATGACCTGAGCTGAAATCCAGAGTAGGGGGCACTCAACTGACTGAGTCACTCAGGTGCACCAGCGGTGCTTTGATCTTATTTGAACAGACCATATACTGGTTTTGGATTTGCCGTTCCTGACCACAAGGCTATCATTCATGGAGAGACAGAATGATTTATTTATTAACACAGATTTCTGTACAATATTACTTTTGACCAAGAACTGATTTTATAATCAATTAGATCTGCTTATGGAATTCAGTGGCCCTGGTAACATGTTTCTGAATACTTTAAAACAGATAGCTTTATAAAATAGTGGAATAACTTTTATTAAGTCTCAGTTATGGCACAAGCTGGATGGTGACATCTTTTGGACTGGAAAAATATCCTTCAAAATGAATCAGCAACCAATAGGATACTGTTCCTTTCATAGCTAGGAATCATGGCTTTGATACAGGGATGGAAATGAGAATGTCCTCTCTCACTGTTACATTTAATTATCCACTAGTAAAATTTTGGGGTTCTTGTTTCATTGTCTTAAGTTCCAA
This sequence comes from Ailurus styani, assembly GCA_002007465.1. Taxonomy (NCBI): domain Eukaryota; kingdom Metazoa; phylum Chordata; class Mammalia; order Carnivora; family Ailuridae; genus Ailurus; species Ailurus styani. Next base: position 371,686 of record LNAC01000495.1, on the reverse strand, counting down.
GAGAGAACATAGCAATGGTTTTATTAAATTGGAAGCTAAGACTACTATCTGAACTCGTAGCAGTGACCCAGTATTCAAAGAAGGGGCTTGTTTTACTGAATGGGATGATTGGTTGACCTTTGCAGGGGGAAATCAGGTTGCTAGTCCACATCAGGGCAGATAGGAGTATATATAGATTGCATATGTTCCTTTAGGGCATTTCTTAATCCTTTCATGTTCTGTGACAAAAGGTAATGCATAAGCATAGTATCACAATGCAGGCTGAAGTGTTAAAGGCCCAAGAATGAAAGTTGGAGTCACTCCAATTGCCAAGGAACCATGACCAGCTGGCCTGGTCAGAACTAGTGTGAGTCAAGTGAGGCACTCACCTCAGGCATACTCCACCTTCCAGACTTTTGTTTTCTCAGCAATACCCCCCATTACATAAGGTTGTCTTGTTTTAATAATTCCCTTATTCCTTAGCATTGAAAGGGACCCTGCTTATCTGTCTAAACCCTGCCTGATACATATGATTTTCTCAGAAGTGCCACAAGTGCAAAGTTCATTCTCTGAAAAACTTGGAGTCAGACATGATTTGGCATTCAGATTAGTCTGCCTTTTAGAAAGACAGTATGGTACATGCATCATGTAATAATTAACCGCTTCATAGTGGTTAGGACAGTACCTCGAATTTGAACTCAGTCATCTATTATTCTCTCCTGTGTCTCAGTTTCTAAAAACTGAGAAAAATTGAGATGGTAGTATTTTCCGCTCAAGTGCTACTGTGAATCTCTTGCTTATATAATGCTTACAAAGCATGTAGCACAGTGCCCGCCTATATTTAGTACTTAGTGTGTCATAGCTGTGACTATTATTTTTGCTGTATCACTATCTAATTAGACCTTATCTAATAAAGTGCCTACTTTATGGCAAATGCTGAAAACATTCAGCAGATACCAGTTTTATGTAGCTTGATATTTTAAGAGGAATTCTGAATTGGGGTATGAAAATCTAGAGAAATTCATAAATGTTGCATGAAAAACTTCTTGTTCTGTTCCTTTTCTGGGGGGATCCCAGTCTCTTGGGACTTAAGGATTTCTTAGATTTTTTTAAGGATTAAGAAAACAATCTAAGAATTCCCAGATTGCACCAACCCAAAGCAAACTCAAATAGACAACCAGGAGAGTAAGACTCTACTTTCCTGAGTATTACTGAGCACCTTCAATGAGCTGAGTTTAATTTGTTGATAAACCAATAAAGGAGGCAAAGAAAACTTGGTTCCTGTACTTTGGGAATTTATACTCTAATATAGGCATAACAAGTATGTTCCATCAAACAAAGTGTCTACTCTAAATGCTTTATTAAGAAGTCTTCTAAAGCAGAGTCCAGAGTCAATAAAAAAAAATTCTGTGATGAATTAGCAATGCCAGCCAAAAATGAACATAGAAATGGGAGTGGCAGCAGGCATGACTCATACTTGCTGTTATCCATCTAAGCTCTAAAATTCAATGACCTCACTACACATTTCTAAAGATTAGCCATGCAATTCTCTATCATACTGGATTGAGAAAAATAGGAGACCAAACACATTGGCAAGCAAGGCTTTTTTTTCCCCATATAATAGTTAAGTATATCAGCTATTGATAAACATATATTAGCATTTATCTATTCATTCTGTTGGAGAAAACTGGATAACTCTTAAGTGTTTTGCCCTCCAGGTTTCCATTAAAAGTTAATTATCACCACGTGGGATAGGCCTCCAGAGGCCATGGCAGCCTTGAACTAATATCAGCAAAACATTCATCTTACATTAGCCCCTGAGTTGCTTACCTCTCACAATAGAATGCTTTCTCCTTGAGTGAATGCTTGTGAATTAAAACCACATCACTTTCTGAGTAGCGAGTTGAAGGACAACTTCTAGCTGAGGAAGAACCCTGCATTATGTAGTTAAGGTCAAAGGCACCACAAGAGAGACTGGGCATCAGATATAAATGTAGAGCTATGATTAGCTACACTGGATAATCCAAGATTTAGTGTGTGGGTGGGTGTGATGTGTATCTCTGTCTGTTTGCATCTGTCTCTTTCATAAATTTATTTCTTCATCTTGGTTCTCTGTGCACACTTGCCATGGGTACCTGTGAGTACTATGGTCTAATAGTAGCCATCAGGAACATATAGTTTAAGCAGAGATGCAATAAAAGATGCTTTAATAGGCCCTGGATCACTCTTGTCCCTGAATCCCTCTTTGACTTGCTTGCAAAAGACCCTTGATTTTTCTATCAAATATTAATTTTGCAATCCATGAAATAGAAGCAGCTTGTGCATGGACCAATGATGAGTGTATTTCAAGACCAATTCTAGTTTATGCATCTGAGGGCAACAATTAAATTAAATTTAAAATAGAGAAACCCAAAGTTGGGATTGCTTTAGAGCCTACCAAAACCACAACATACCATCTACTGTTCCTGTATGTATGGGTCTCACTGACATATGGGTCTCATTGATTTGTCATTTATTTAGATTTCAGGTTATTTTTTGATGTGTTTAGCTTTTCTCCTCCCACCCCCAATTTGACTATAAATCCTTTGAGGGCAGGAACTTTTTCTTTATAGTTTTATAGTAGTACACAGGGTAGTATTTTATGTTTGGGATATTGCAGAGAATGTTAAGTGTTCTGTAATCCCTGGAAATTCATTTAGTAGTCTGGAAATTTATGGATTATGAAGTTGGTCTCCTGAGAGTCTATGTTTTCCTACACTGGATGCTGGTTAAGATGCTTCAAGATACCAGTGTCTTCTTTGTATCTTCTTTGAGATATCGGTGTCTTCTTCTTCCTTGGGCCATGGTTATAATCTCTTTAAAAATGAAACTACTGATAGAGAACAATCAGATGGTTACCAGAGGGGAGGTAAGTGACGAGATGGATGTAAGAGATGAAGGGGAGGTGGGTGCAAGAGGTGAAGGGGATTAAGAATACACTTACCTTGAACACTGAGAAATATATGGAACTATGGAATCACTATATTGTATCCCCAAAACTAACATAACAGTGTATGTTAACTACCCTGGAATTAAAATTTTAAAAAAAGGGGAAGAATAATATGGGACTGCAAACACTTATTTTTAAAAATTTTTTTAGTAAATCTGACAATTTTATTTTATTTTACTTTTTAAACATTTTTTATTTAAATGCAATTAATTAACATATAATGTATTATTGGTTTCAGAGGTACAGGCCTGTGATCTATCAATCTTATATACTATCCAGTGCTCATTACATCACATGCCCTCCTTAATGTCCATCACCCAGTTACCCCATCTCTCCACCACTCTCCCCTCCAGCAAGCCTCAGTTTGTTTCCTATGATTAAGAGTTTCTTATGGTTTCTCTCCCTCTATTGTTTCATCTTGTTTTATTTTTTCCTATCTTCCCCTATGATCTTCTGTTTTATTTCTCAAATTCCACATGTCAGTGAGATCATATGATAATTGTCTTTCTCTGATTGACTTATTCCACTTAGCATAATACCTTTAGTTCCATCCATGCCATTGCAAACAGCAAGATTTCATCTTTTGATGGCCACATAATATTCCATTGGAGATAGCTAGCTAGCTAGCTAGATACCACATCTTCTTTATCCATTCATCTGTTGTTGGACATCTGGGCTCTTTCCATAGTTTGGCTATTGTGGACATTGCTGCTATAAACATTCAGGTGCATGTGCCCCTTCGGATCACTACATTTGTATCTTTGGGGTAAATACCCAGAGGTTCAATTGCTGGGTCATAGGGTAGCTCTATTTTCAACTTTTTGAGGAACCTCCATTCTGTTTTCCAGAGTGGCTGTACCAGCTTGCATTCCCACCAACAGTGTAGGAGGGTTCCCCTTTCTCCGCATCCTTGTCAACATCTATTGTTTCCTGACTTGTTAATTTTAGTGATTCTGACTGGTGTGAGGTGGTATTGCATTGTGGGCAAACACTTTATTTTGCCAAGTGAGAACTTAAAAAAAATCATCTATTTTGGAAAAGGATACTTTAATATTAAAAAAGAATGACAATGAATAAATTTAGCTTTATGCAACAAACAAACAAACACTACCAAAATGCATTTATAAAGGGTTGTCTTTGTTTTTGAACTAAAAGAGAGGCCTACATGGGTTGAAAATATTAGTAACAGTCTTCAGCTAGTGAAGAAAGTTTTCATACTGAAGCTTATACTTTAATATAAAGCAACTTGAATTTATATGCTCATGTACCAAAGATGTAGAATTATATAATACATCCTAGTAATTAGGAAGATTGGGACCATGTTACCATTATTTCCACCCTACAAAGAATACGTAATGTCCATATTTCTGTTTTCACTTAAAGCTCCTTTGAATTTACTTAAATCTTTAGCATAATATTTAATGAATACATGTGTTCAATGGTAATTATTAAGATTATACAAACATTCTATGAATGGTGCAGTATTTTTTTGTGTCTTAAATTTTATGTGAGTTGAGGACCAGGGATCATACCTGTTTAATTCACTAAGCTCATTATCAAGTGTATGGAGAGTCTTGATAAATGTTTTTGATGAAGATGCTGTATCACTCAGAATGAGGGAAAGGGACCATTAAGGCATTTCAAAGGGAGATATTAAATAATTGTGGTGGAGAAATATGGTAATGATGGTTCTGTATGCAGGAGAATAAAATGAGATATGAGAAAACATAGAGGATGAGAAAGTAACTCACACAAGGAATTGAATTGGACCAGTAAAACATCTGAAAGTCTACTACTCGCATCAATGTCAAAAATTCCAAAGTGAACAGGTGATCTGAGCATGCTGCTGACATCCATCTTCACACCCTCTTGGTCTATAAAATACTTCTTTAGCTTCCTTGAACAAAGGCACCATGGTGGGCTACACAAGGTGTAGCAAAGGAAAGGAAAGCTGTTCCGTCTCCTCTGCATGCATTAGTCATTTTCTTCCTCTGAGTCTGTGTCTTAATTGCCTTGCCTGTCTTATTAGATTGAAAACCCACTGGGTTGGGACCATCGCTACTAAGGTGTGCAGTACTGAGCTTGGCAGGTGATCAGCACTCAATAAATGCCTATTGCTACCACAAACCAATGTATAAATCTCAGAAATAGGCATAATAATGGACCTGACAGATTAATGCCCAGGGCTATTTTCGTACAGCAGCATGGGCTAGCCAAATCAAAATCAGACATCTCAGATTCAATTCTTCTCAGTTTTGCATGTAATTCTCAGCCTTTTACATTTTTGTCTTGTGACAGACAGGAAGAAATGAGTCAACTTTTCAACATAATTGAATTAAGAAGCATTCTTTCCTCCCCACCTTTTTTTGTTTGTTTGTTTCTCAAATGCTATTGACCCATTATGTAGATGGCATTGCTTTATAAAATTACTAAGAGAGTGGTTCCAAATGCTGCAGCAGTTGTTTTATATGGCATTTATACTCAATATTTCAAGTCCTCTTCTTTGTGGGGGATTTTCTCTAGGAGTAAGAAACTACTTAGGGAGACCATGTATCTGATACTTGAATGCATTCTCTGAGGTGACTAAGAAAGAGTTATTATCAGTTTTTCGCTTTGGATAACAAAATGAACAGATAAAGAAATTGAGTGACTTAAGTAAGATCCCTCAGAGAAGCAGTAGTAAAACTCCGAGTAGAATTGCCCCAAAATAAGAGCTCTTTACAGAAATATAGGGCTTTTTCTGGGGGTCATTGAAAGCTTTTTACAGTCATAACAAAATACGATAAGCTTCAAGTTCCACTTTTTCCTTACATGAACTAGCAGCTTCATCTACCTGTGAGGTAAGTTTTTTTCCCCCATCTTTGTGAAGCTCCACTGTAGTTGAAGTCTACTATTAGTTTCCTTTTCTTAGTTGGATATTTTTATATTTCTATTCTTGGCCAATGTGTAGAAAGTCACCCAAATTAGATTACTCTAATACATAATATCATGAAATTATTTTAAAATTGCAATAAATTTTTAATCACCATAACTTCTTTCTGTGCCAAAATGATTATAAGTAAAAAAAAAAAGGGAATCAATTAAATAATCTCTTCTCAGATCTAGTCTTTTTGAAGATAAGTATGAAAATAAAGCCAAGGTTGACCATTTGACCCATCAAGGTTAATAAGAGAAAGCTGGGTATTGAGGGTAGGGACTGAATGCATAATTAGATCCTATACTGACATAAAAGGAAGAGTTTATGGTTCAAATTTACACTACATAAATCAAGAAGGATAAAAGAGGTAGTTGTTTATGTAACTTAGAGACAAAAAATACCTTTGTCTCTATTGTTAAGGTGTTTCAGGTGTTTCTGGAATATTGCCAGCAAATATACGTACCTGTATAGAGCACTCTGCTAAGCATGTGAAACTCTTTGGGTAGAATAGTAAAGGCAAGGAAAATATTTTCATATAAATATTATTTTACAAAATGTATTTGCATAAAAATAAAATTTTGAGTCATCACTTATTTTTTCAAAAATATTTTCAAAAAAATATTTTCAAGTGCTTGTAGTGTATCAGGCAGTTAACTAACCTTAACGTATTAATTCTTATTCCTTTTAACCTCCCTTCCTTCAAAGTAGGTTTATAGATGCTCCATGTCTTTTGTTTGAAATAGAGATGGATAATGAACAAGGTCTATAATAAAGAATCCACACAGAAGGAAAACAGACAAAACCCCCTGAAACTTGTCCAAAATGATTTTGAAGTTTATGAGCTTGGATGACTGGGAGAATGGTGTTACCATTAATGGAAATAAGACAACTCCCAACTTAGTCAGGAGAATAAGTAACTTGTGTAGGGGCACTTAATGACTTCAGTTTTGACTATGATGTGGATATGAGACATTTATTATATAGAATGGGATCAGAATTTGAAGGAAATATTAGTCCTGAATGCCCAAATTCAGTCATCAACCAAAATATGTTAAATTAAATTTGTCTATTTTGTTTTGTCTGTATAACCAACAGTAGCAGATAAAAACTGGAAGTAAAAATGCTCAATACATCTGGAGGAAGGAATGAGAAATTTTTCCTTCTAGAGGCAAAATTGAAAGTGCTTCTCTACCACGTATCTGATTATCTGATATTCTACTATATTCTCAGGTCTGGAGCACTTTTCTTCCAAGACATGCTAAAGCAGGAGAAGTATGAGAATTAGATATCTGTTTTCTCCAAAAGTATATTTATTTTGTAATATTTATAAATTGATGAAATCCATGCAAGGTTGTAATCAGAAGTATGGCAAGTCCTGTGTTCATAAAAGGATGATTAAGTTTTGTTATATGCTCAAAGAGGTACTTGCATAAAAACCAAACCAAACTGAAAAATCCTGCAAAATTTTTAGACCACAGTGCCACCATAATTTCAACATTTTCTTTGATTGGCTCTGATTAATTTCCCATCATGAATATCCTGTTTCTATTTTTCCCAGTCCTTATCCAGTCTCTGGACCTAAGGAATCATGGGTCAGTTGGCATGACATAGGGGTTATGAGATACAAGGGATACATGGTGAGAGGTTGCCCCCAAATTCCATTTGTCTTTTGTTCATATGGTTTTTTTATTTGTCTAATTTGATTACAGAGGCATTAATCTATCCATAAGGCTCTCTCAACAGAAGCTTCATGGATTTTCCAAGATGAAAATCTTAAACTAGCAGTATCTTTAAATGAGAGTTTTGAACATGGAGTTCATGAGTTGTCCTATGCCATCAGAAAGACTTGAGTTCTCACCCAAATTATGTCACCCCTTACCTATGTGGCTTAGACAAAGCACACTTAGCTCTTTGTAAGTTTCAGTGTCCTCCTATATAAAATCAAGGTAACAAAGGTACCATGCGGTTTTTATGAGTATTAAATGAAATACGGAAAAATGACTTAGTTCCGTAGTAGAACATAATAAACAGACAACCAAAAGAATATTATTATTGTTACAACTAACCTTCACGTCTGCAGGCAAAGTATAAAGGGAGATGGGGAAATTGGTGCAAAAAAAAGACTGGTAAAGAGAAGAGGTACAAATGATGAGAAATATAATGAATCCTGTAGTGGTCAGTCAGATTTCCTGTACGAATTTACTCCTTGGTTTCGTCACTCTTTTTCCCTTTTCCTGATTAAGTCCTGGTTCTGTCAGTAGCTGAACTGCCTGCCTCTTTTTGGCCTGTGACCTTCAATAGGTTACTTTAGGCACATTTTTAATTTTTGAAATTATGTAAATGAATCCAGTGTTGTTTCTGGCTCTGGAATTTTAATTTGAATATGTTGTCCTCCTTGTAATATTTCTGAAATTCAGTTATGAGAAGATTAGCCATTGCTTAATAAAAGAGAAAAGATGGAGAGAAAAGATGGCAGGGGAGTAGGAGACCCTATTTCAACTGGTCCTCTGAATTGAGCTAGATATGTACTAGACCATTCTGAACACCCAGAAAATCAGCCCCAGATGTAAGAAGATATATCTGGATCTCTACAAACAGAATATCTCTGGTGATTGGTCTTGAGGTATGAAGATGGGAGCCATGATTCTGCGGGTAGATATCAGAAGATAAATGGAAGGGGGGAGGGACCTTCCAGAATCTTGTGCTAGAGTGCAAAAGCCTCCCATGCTGGGGACCAGGCACAGACTTACAGACTGGTAGCATCAGGAAAAGGACTTTAGGGCAGCCTCCGAGACTAAAATCAAACTGGGGTTGGCTGGAGGTTTTAGAAGCACAAAGGGCAGGGATGTGCTGGGACCTGGAAGTGAGGGCTGGGAGTGCTGCTGTGGGGCACACAACCCAGGACGCTGCAGTTTTTAGCAGCACAGACAGAAATGGAGATAGTGTGGCCTGGAGAGCTCACTAAAGAACAGACTGTGATCTCTCTGTTCTGAGACAGAAGTTTGGATACAGTCGCTTCTGCTCTGACTCTCGGAAGAGATGCAGAAAGCNGGAACCCCCCCCCCCAAAACAGTTTCTACTGAGCCCATCCCCCCCTCCACAGGAGGCAGGGCAACTCTGCCCAAACAGTGTTGCTTGAGTACCAGCATGGCAGGCTCCTCCCCCAGAAGACAGTCTGGAAGAACAAGAGGCCAACAACCCTAAGGTCCTTATAAAACAGGTGCATCTTTCTTAGGTTGTGGTTAATAATTTGAACTTTGTACATTCCCTCAACCACCCCTCAACAGAATGACTAAGAGGAGGAACCCCCAACAAAGGAAATATCCAGAGACTGTGGCCTCTGCCACAGAACTAATGATACACATATAACCAAAATGTCGGAAATTACCTTCAGAGTAACAATTATCAAGGCGATATCTAGGCTTAAGAAAAATATTAATGACAATATAGAATCTCTAAGGGCAGAAATGAGATCTAATTAGGCTGAACCTAAAAATGCTATGAATGAAATGCAGTCTAAGATGGATATTCTGACTGCCAGGGTAAATGAGGCAGAAGAACGAACTAGAGAGCTAGACAATAAGATGATAGAAAAGAAGGAAATCGAGGTGGCATGGGAAAAACAAATTCAAACTCAAGGAATCAAACTGAGAGAGATTAGTGACTCAGTGAAAAGTTCCAATATCAGAATTATTGGGATCCCTGATGGAGTGGAGAGAGAAAAAGTTCTAGAAAATATATTTGAACAAATTGTAGCTGAGAACTTCCCTAATCTGGGGAAGGAAACAAGCATTCGTGTCCAAGAGGCGGAGGGGGTCTCTCCCAAGATCAGTGAGAACAGACTGAAGCCACGACATATAACAGTACAATTTGTAAATCTTAGATCCAAGAAATAATCTTGAAAATGGTGAGAGGGAAGAGATTACTTATGCACAGAGGGAGGAAGAGCAGAATAACGTCAGACCTGTCCACAGTGATCTGACAAGCCAGAAAGGCCTGGCAAGATATATTCAGGGTACTAAATGAGAAGTGAGAATACTTTATCTGGCAAGGCTATCATTTAGAATGGATGGAGAGATAAAGAGCTTCGAAGACCTGCAAAAACTGAAAGAATATGTGACCACTAAGCTGGCCCTGAAAGAAATACGAAGGGGTAAAAAAAAAATAATAAAATAAAAATAAATAAAATTTAAAAAAAAGAGAAAAGAAATATGAAGGGGGTTTCTATAAGAGGGGAAAGACCCCAAGAGTGATATAATACAGAAATTTACAGAGACAATATATAGAAACAAGAGCCTTACAGGCAACATGATGATAATGAAATCATGTCTTTCAATAATCACTCTCAACATGAACAGCCTAAATGCTCCATAAAATGGTACACAGTTGCAGATTGGATAAAAAGGACCCATCCATGTGCTGTCTACAAGACACTCATTTTGAACCTAAAGATATATCTAGACTGAAAGTGAGGAAATGGAGAACCATCTTTCATGCCAAAGGACTGCAAAAGAAAGCTGGGGTAGCAATTCTCATATCAGATACATTAGATTTTAAGCTAAAGACTGTAGTCAGAGATACAGAAGGACACTTTATCATTCTTAAAGGATCTATCCAACAAGAAGATCTAACAATTGTAAATACCTATGTCCCCAACATGGAAGCAGCCAACTACATAAGTCAACCATGAACTGAAATAGACATATTGATAATAATACATTAATTGTAGGAGACCTTAACACTCCACTCTCAGCAAAAGACAGATCATCTAAGGCGAAAATCAACAAAGAAACAAGAGCTTTGAATGACACACTGGACCAGGTGGACCTCATTCCATTCTAAACATTCCATTCTAAAACAACAACATAGTCATTCTTCTTGAATGCACATAGAACTTTCTCCAGATTAGACCACAGACTGGGTCACAAATCAGGTCTTGACAAGTACCAAAAGACTGAGATTATTCCCTGCATATTCTCAGACCATAATGCTTTGAAACTGGAACTCAATCACAAGAAAAAATTTGGAAGAAATTCACACACTTGGGAGCTAAAGACCACCCCACTTAAGAATGTTCAGGTCAACCAGGAAATCAAAGAACTTAAACAATTAATGGAAACCAGTGAGAATGAAAGCACATCGGTCCAAAGCCTATGGGATATGACAAAGGCAGTTCTAAGAGGGAAATACATAGCCATCCAAGCATCACTCAAAAAAATAGAAAAATCCTGAATACACAAATTAACTTTACACTTTAAAGAACTGGAGAAAGAACAACAAATAAAGTCTAAGCCATGCATTAGAAGAGAAATAATTAAGATTAGAGAAGCAATCAATGAATTAGAAACCAGAAATACAGTAAAGCAGATCAACAAAACTAGAAGCTGGTTCTTTGAAAGAATTAATAAGATCTGTAAACCACTGGCCAGACTTACCCAAAAGAAAAGAGAAAGGACCCAGACTATAAAATTATGAAAGAAAGGGGAGAGATCATGACTAATACCAAGGAAATATAAACAATTATTAGAAATTATTATCAACAACTATATGCCAATAAATTAAGCAACCTGGAAGACATGGATGCATTCCTGGAAACCTCTAAACTACCAAGATTGAAGCAGGAAGAAATTGATAACCTGAATAGACCAATAACCAATAATGAGATTGAAGCAGTGATCAAAAACCTCCCCCAAAACAAGAGTCCAGGGCCTGATGGATTCCCTGGGAAATTCTACCAAACATTCAAAGGATACCTATTCTCCTGAAGCTGTTTCAAAAAATAGAAACAGAAGGAAAACTTCCAAACTCATTCTATGAGGCCAGCATTACCTCAATCCCCAAACCAGGCAAAGACCCCATCAAATAGGAGAATTACAGACCAATATTCCTGATGAATATGGAGGCCAAAATTCTCAACAAGATCCTAGCTAATAAGTACATTAAAAGAATTATCCATCATGACCAGGTAGGATTTGTCCCTGGGATGCAAGTGTAGTTCAACATTTGCAAATCAATCAATGTGATTGAACAGATTAATAAGATAAGAGACAAGAACAACATGGTCCTCTCAATTGATGCAGAAAAAGCATTTGACAAAATACAGCATCCTTCCCTGATTAAAACTCTTCAGAGTGTAGGGATAGAGGGAACATTCCTCAATGCATAAAAACCATCTATGAAAAGCGCACAGCGAATATCATTCTCAGTGGGGAAAAGCTGAGAGCCTTTCCCTTAAGATCAGGAACACGACAACAATGCCCACTCTCACCATTACAGTTCAACATACTACTGGAAGTCCTAGCAACAGCAATCAGACAAAAAAAGAAATAAAAAGTATTCGAGTTGGCAAAGAAGAAGTCAAACTCTCTCTTCACAGATGATATGATACTTATGTGAAAAACCCAAAAGATTCTACCCCAAAGTTACTAGAACTCATACAGCAATTCGGTAATGTGGCAGGACACAAAATCAATGCATAGAAATCAGCTGCTTTCTTATACACTAACAATGTAACTGTAGAAAGAGAAACTAGAGAACTGATTCCATTTACAATAGCACCAAAAACCATAAGATACCTTGGAATACACCTAACCAAAGAGGTAAAGGATCTATACTCTAGGAACTACAGAACAGTCATGAAACAAATCAAAGAAGACACAAAGAGATGGAAAAATATTCCATGTTTATGAATTGGGAGAATAAACATTGTTAAAATGTATATGCTGCCCAGAACAATCTATATTTTCAGTGCCATCCTGATCAAAATACCAATGACATTTTTCAAAGTGCTGGAACAAACAATCCTAAAATTTGTATGGAACCAGAAAAGACCCCAAATCACCACGGAAATATTGAACAAGAAAAACAAAGCTGGGAGCATCATGTTGCCTGAGTTCAAGCTATATTACTAAGTCTTGGTCACCAAGACAGCATGATACTGGCAGAAAAACAGACACATAGATCAGTGGAACAGAATAGAGAGCCCAGATATCGACCCTGAACTCCACGGTCAACTAATCTTCAACAAAGCAGGAAAAAATATGCAATGGAAAAAAAGACAGTCTCTTCAATAAATAGAAAATAGGACAGCTATATACAGAAGAACGAAACTCTATATGGATGAAAGACCTAAATGTGAGACAGGAATTCATCAAAATCCTAGAGGAGAACATAGGCAGTAACCTTTTTGACATTGGCCACAGCAACTTCTTTCAAAACATGTCTCTGAAGGCAACAGAAGAAAACCAAAAATGAACTTTTGGGACTTCATCAAGATAAAAAAACTTTTGCACAGCAAAAGAAACAGTCAACAAAATAAAGAGATAACCCACGGAATGGGAGAAGATATTTGCAAATAACACTACAGATAAAAGGCTGGTATCCAAGATCTGTAAAGAACTTCTCCAGCTCAATGCCCAAAAAACAGATACATCAAAAAATGGGCAGAAGACATGAGCAGACACTTCTCCAAAGAGGACAAACAAATGGCTAACAGACACATGAAAATATTTTCAACATCATTAGCCATCAGGGAAATTCAAATCAAAGCCATACTGAGATACCAACTTACACCAGTTAGAGTGGCAAAAATTGACAAGACAAGAAACAACAAATGTTGGAGAGGTTGTGGAGAAAGGTGGGAATGCAAGTTGGAGCAGCCACTTTAGAAAACAGTATGAAGTTTCCTCAAAAAGTTGAAAATAGAGCTACCCCATGACCCAGCAATTGCACTACTGGGTATTTACCCCAAAGATACAGATATAGTGAAAAGAAGGGCCATATGCACCCCAATGTTCATAGCAGCAATGTCCACAATACCCATATTGTGGAAGGAGTTGAGATGCCTTTCAAAAGATGAATGGAGGAGGAACGGCAAGATGGCGGAGGAGTAGGAGACCGATTATCATCAGGTCCCAGGAATTCACCCAGAGAGCTATCAAACCATTCTGAACACCTACAAATTCTACCAGAGATTGAAGAGAAGAAGAGCAGCAAATCTAGGAACAGAAAATCGACCACTTTCTGGAAGGTAGGATGTGTGGAGAAGTGAATCTGCGGCGACGGGAAGACAGACCCCGGAGGGAGGGGCCGGCTGCCAGCAAGGGAGCGAGCAGCGGAGCACAGACTCGGAACTGTGAGAAGTCGGCTCCACTGAGGGACGTCGCCCCAGAGACCAAGCGGGGGGTGAAGCCCCTGCAGGGACAGTGTGGTCTCAGGACCCACGGGGACACAAAAAGACCAGGGGTGTCTGAGCGCGACCGAGCTCCCAGGTCTCAGAAGCCGGCGGGAGAGACGGAGCTGAGCTGAGGTGTCTCTCAGCTCGGGGTTACCTTGGGCTGCGATCTGAAGCTCAGACGGGCCACTGATCTGTGAGCGGGGACCCCACGGGCGGCAGACCCAGAGAGACCCCCTCCTTCCTCCTCCGGGAGGAGTGGTGAGGGAGTGGCTGCAGGAATCTGCCGGGTTTGGAGATTCTAAACCGGGCCACGCCAGAGATAGAGACACTCAGTCACAGGCCGGGTGAGCTCGGAGCGCGGCCGGAGACCAGGAGACGGGAGGGACTGCTTTTCTCTGAGGCGGGCT